>JARIHR010000120.1:0-133704 GCA_029281495.1 Mycena filopes | reverse complement strand
CCACAGGCAGCACAAAAGTGCGTCGTTGTCGGTCGGCCTAGCATCATTTTCTGGAGGGGGGGGGGCAGCATGCGCGCAGTGTGGGTACCCGGCAGCCAAGCTGCGCTCGTATGAGTGGGGCCAGAAGGCAAAGCGCAGAAAGACCACCGGCACGGGCCGCATGCGCTACCTCAAGGACGTGTCTCGCCGCTTCAAGAATGGATTCAGGTGTGTACTCAAGCGGCTACTGCTACCCTTCCTGCACTGACCGCGGTGCGCGCAGAGAAAACACGACGGCGGTGAAGCGGGTCAAGAAGGCTGCATCCGAGTGATTGCTGTCCTTCTCTACTATGTCATGTACTTGCTATGCCAATCGATATGCATGCACGCCCGCACTTTCCATGACCTGACTCGCGACGTCCGACCTCTGTTCTTGCGCGCCTCGCACACGATCTCTGTCGGCTCGTAAACCAGACTTTCGACCGACAGTCGTTCGTTTTCGGTGGCCTACACACGAGCTGAAGGTAGACATCTGCGGCTACGATGGATGGAACCCAGTGGTCTATTCTCTGAACCACGGACTATCTGCGATGCCCTCCCTTTTTCTTCTTCTCTCCGCCATCTTTTTCTGAATTGCCGCGTATGTAAATGCCTCCCAACATCCAATCCACTGTCCGCTCAAACCTATGTACTTGAATAACGAAACGCAAGGGCAGGATTCGAACTCACGACCCACGCGGTGATAAGATAAGATGTTGGGTGAATCAACGGATCGAACTGAACATCACAACAACGAGGCGTCTTTCTTTATCCACAAATGTCCTCACCGTCGCTGTCTGACGAACTCACTGAGCCGTCCCCGTCGCCGCCGCCGCCAAAGATCCCGCTTCCTCGCAAAGTAGGCCGCCCCAAAAGGCCCAAAAAGGCGCCCCCACCACCTGTACGCGTCCCACAAGGGCGCAGACCTCCCAAAACCCCTGCCCTCCGCCAGTCTCGATGCCCTCGACTCGGGCTCAGAGCTCTCGGAGCTCACCGAGGAGCCAGACGGTCACCCAGAGGAGGGCGCCGAGGAAGAAGAGGGAGAGGAGGGCGCGGGGAATGCAAAGGGCAAGGGCAAGCCCGCGGTCGCGCCAGAGCGAGGGGCAGACCCGTCAAGGGCCGTGCAGCGGCTAGTACGACCAGCGCGAGCACCAGTGGCAGCGCCAGTGGGAATGGGGGCGGAGGGAGGAAGAAGCGGAGCAGTATTGTCCCTGCCCCAATGTGGGGCTGGGCTGCCCCAGGGAGCGCGGCTGCCGTCGAGGAAGAGGAGGAGGAGGAAGAGCAGTCAGGCAAGCCCCGTGCGATGGAGGAAGAGTCCGCAGACAGCGACCAGGACGACGACAGCCCCGTCCCAGAGGTCCCACTTTCCTCGCTCCGATCATTATATCTTTGTTGACTGCTTTACAGGATGTGAAAGACAAAGCAGACACGGACGCGGACGAGGTAGGCGACACTCTGCTATTCCTTTCCGATACTAACACACGCGACACACAGCGCACCACCGCCATGGATGTCGACGAACAACCGGCCTCCGCACCTCCCCTCGCGTCCGCAAGCACCGCCGCCGCCGCCGCCACCCTCCTCGACCTCTTTGCCGTCGCCCCTCTCCCCCAATGGCCCTCGCTCCCGCCCGCCCCTCATCGCACCCGCCACTGAGAACGGAAACGACCCGGACGAAAACACCGAGACCGAGCCGTCCGATGACGGCGAGGCCGAGGGTCAAGACCCCGAGGAAGAGCTCGTCGTTGACACCGCGGTGGAGGATCCCACCCCCGATATTCCAAAGGTCCCGGGTAAGCGCAATACGCGTGCAAGGGGGCGACGCGCGGCGCCTGCTACTGCACCCCCCGCAGAAGACGCGCCTGTCTCGCCCATCTCCCAGGACGCGGATGAGCCGGAGAACGCGGTCGAGGGCCCAAGTCGCGAGGTTTCCCCTGTTTCGGAGCGCAGTGTCGACGAGGAGGGCGCTGAAGAAGAAGAAGAAGACGGGCGATGAAGGCGCCGAGGACGAACCCGAGGACGCCGACGTGGACGCGGCGGAGAAGAGCGACGCGGAGGACGCGGCAGACAAGAGCGACATGGAGGACGTGGACGCCGACAAGAGCGACGCCGAACTCGAGGCGGACGCGGAGGACGCCAAGAGCGACATCGAGGAGGACGCCAAGAGCGATCCCGAGGACGCGGATGTCGACGCCAAGAGCGATATGGAGGATGTCGACGCGGACGTGGAGATGGAGGTGCAGCCCGCCCACCGTGCCGAGGCGCTCGACGTGCTCGCCAACATTGAGCTCAAGTACGCGCTCTTGCGCGAAGCGGTGTACGTCGAGCGCATGGAGGGGCTGGGCTGGGAGGAGGCGCTTGTGCTGAGCGGGACACATCCCGAGTTGTTGCATATTCAACGCGAGCTTGCGACGAGGCGTGATCGGCGAATCGAGCTCGCGACGAGGAAGCGCTCGTTTGAGCATGCGGACGCGGAGCGGACGAGACGCGTCGGGAAGGCGGGGTGTGGGGCTGGTGGAAGGTTTGGGGTTCACTTCAAGTTTGGTTCAATCTAATGCTCATATTCATTAGCTTGCCCGAGACGACTTGCAAACGGATATGATTGCAGAGACGAACCGCAAACGGAGAAGATTAGAACGCGAACGACGGGGCATCGAGCGTCCACAACCAAGTGGGTGTTGTTATTACTACTTTGTTTTACGGTTTACCGAGACTGCCCCAGTGCGCCGCATTCCACCCCCACCTCCGCCGCATGCTCTTCCCCCGCCGCCACCGAGCTTGCGGAGTATCGTCAAGGCCGCGTTGCCGTTTGGCCATTCAGACCAACCCCCACGACCCGCGGCGCACGCGCAGCCAGCGCGCGGCGCCCAACGAAAACGCGGCCCCTCCGCTAGGGCCACGTCTCGTATTCCCTGACCTCACACCTCCAGCGCGACGGACATTCAAAGCGACCTCGATTTTATGCTGCAGCATCAGCATCCGCCGCCGCCCCCCGCGCACCATGTGCTGCCGCCCCCGCCTCAGCAGGTTCCGGTAGGAATTTGGCCCAGCAGCAGGCCCCCGCGCGGATGATGGTGGGATCGGGATGGGGCTACCTCCTCCGCCGCAGCAGCAAGGCCCGCCGCCTGCCCAGCCCATGTATGAGCAGGCATATGCGCGCGCGCCCCCCCGCCATGGGGTGCCGTCCCAGCAACAGCAGCAGCAACAGCAATATCAGCAGCAGCATATGCAAGCGCAAGGCGGCTTTGCGCCGGCGGGCTTTCGAGCGCCTGCGCACCATCACCATCCGCCGCCCCCGCTGCACGGGCACCACGGCCATCCGGGGCAGTCGCAGCAGCAGAGCGCGTTCGAGATGGGGTACGGCGTGTTTGGCACGGCGACGAGAAGGGCGGAGAGTCCGGCGGGCCCGCCGCCTGGGCCGCCGCCGCGGTGGGTGAAGCCGGCGGAGTGGAGGGCGCCGGCGGGCGGCGCGGACGCGCGGGGGGAGGGCCCCGGAGCAGCAGCAGCAGCAGGGGAGGGTGATTGAGATGGGGATGCCGATGGTGAGACCGAGGGGGCAGGGGCCTGGGCCGAGTCCGGAGGAGGAGGAGAGGGAGAGGCGGATGATGCGCGAGAGGGAGCGGGATAAACGGGAGCACAGAGATCGGGATCGGGATCGGGATCGGGACCGTGAGCGCGACCGCGATAGGGAGAGGGAGCAGAGGGAACGAGAGCGCGAGCGCGATATGCTCGAGTATGACCAGCGTGATTACATGATGCGGATGCAGCAGCAGCAACAACACCGTGCGCCCCGCGCCCCCGCCCTCCGCACCACCATGGGATCGTGGGCCCGCATCACCACCACCGGCCGCACCATCATCACGTCGTGCACCACCACACACGCAGCAGCCTGGTGGCCCGCCTCCGCCGCCGCCGCAACACGTACATTCTGCGCCTGGAACGGCGCGTCCGTCCTTGAGCCCGCGGGCGTCGCGCGAGTTTGACAGTCGCGTGCATTCGCACCCGCGGAGATGATCAATATTGGTGGGCCGTCGAAGCCGGGTTGGAAGGAGGACCGTGATCGTGAACGAGAACGGGAGCGAGAGCAGCAGCACGCGGATTATCGCAAACGCCCGCCGGGCCCGGATGATCGCGACCGACCACTGGCTACACCGTTTGTGATGAGTAGCTCGTACAACAGTGGTGCGCCTGGTGGGCCGCGCAGCATGCATACGCCGCCGCCGGCCAATACCCCGACTGCGCCCAGAGGATCGCGCTCCCTCGAAGACGCGTTTCGGATGCCGCCTGCGTCGTCCACGTCTGTCGGGTACCTTGGGGACGCGGTGCAAAGCCATCGTCCCCCCTCGTCGCATCCGTCGTCGCCGCGGCGCTACTCGCAGAGCGCGCAGGCGCCGCCTCCGCCCGGGCCCCCGTCTTCGTCGGGTCCTTCATCGCGCGCGCCGTCGCGGCCGAGTGGGCTTTCCGGGCTGTCGCCGCCGATGCATCGGACGCTGCCGCCCCGAGTCCTTCGTCGTTTGCTGGCGGCGGCGGGGGGTCGCGCTATGGCACAAATACGCCCATCCTGGGCTTGGGATCTGGAAGTGGTGGTGGTGGTGGGCTTGGTGGTATTGCAGCAGCGCGGGCACCCACGCCCAGTCGTTCCCCTGTGCTGCATCGGTCAGAGCGCGACCGGCTCCCGTCTCCTCCCCCGCCGCCCCCACCATCGAACAAGATGATGGTTGGGGCGATGATAAACGGGCCGCCCCCACCGCATATGCCAGCTCGCCGCGGACGACAACGCCGACGGCCACGGCGGCTGGAGGAGACGACAAGGGCAGCAGTGGTCTGCGAAACGACTCGCCGTTCGTGGGCCCGTTCGCGAACATGGCGAATCCGGCGCCGTCCGCGTACCCTGGTAAACCGCCTCCGCCGCTGGGTATGCAGCAGCATCATCCTTCAAAGGGCGTCGACTCTGAAAAAGGCGACAAGATGACGAGTAGAGCTCCGTCACCGCCTCCGATCTTGGGTCCTCCGCCCCCGCCTGTCCTCCCGCCGCTACCACCGCAACAACCAAAAAGCGACCGGCTATGATTGCATTTCCTTTTTTCCCACTTTCACGCTGCTGCTCGCTTCCTCGTTTGGACTGGGATATCGTATGTTTTAGTTTGCTAGTCATAGATAGATAGTTCGTTTTCACTGTATATACCGCACTCGAATCCAGATATTTTTTCGACAAGACCAGTTGGTTCAATTGAATCACAAAAAACTCGGTCGATACATTCAACAAAGTCGCATATAAGGTGAGCTACGTCTAGTATTTTCTAGGTGCAAAGAGCCAGGAGCGAGATGCACTACCAACGCCACCGCCACCCCCTCCACCTAACCGCTATCCTGATTGCCGGCCGCCCCATCGTCCGCCTCCTCCGCCCCCTCCACCCCCACGCCTGCCGCCGCCGCCTCCGTAACGACCTGGGAATGAGATATAATGACTGTTGTAAGAGTGGGGTAAGAAAAGCAAACGCACCACGGCCACCGCCGCCGCCACCATACATCCCCATCTCTTCCAGTTGCGGAGGAAACGACGGCCTTGGCCTCTTCAGGATGGCAAGGAGATCACGAGCGGACTTGGCGTTGTCGGTGGTGAAGTAGGTATACGATGTGCCTTTCGACCCAGCGCGCTGTGCAAGCGTAAGCAAGAAGTAAAAGTAAACAGTAAAGAGGAGACACGTACCCCAGTACGACCGATGCGGTGAATGTAGTCTTCGCAGTTGTTGGGGAAGTCGTAGTTCTACGAGAAACAATCAGGGTCAGGTAAATCGCGGAAAAAGAAATACGGACGATGACATATCCCACGTCCTTGACGTCTGCGGGTTTCAAGTGACAGCCACGAGGATA
Source organism: Mycena filopes (assembly GCA_029281495.1). Taxonomy (NCBI): domain Eukaryota; kingdom Fungi; phylum Basidiomycota; class Agaricomycetes; order Agaricales; family Mycenaceae; genus Mycena; species Mycena filopes. Next base: position 127,812 of record JARIHR010000120.1, on the reverse strand, counting down.
CATGCAATGCGAAGCAAGCGACACACAGACAAGACAACGGGCATCACAAGAGGTGGAAAGGAAAGACAAAAGACGAGTTAATAACATGCAAGAGCAACGGACAGAAAAAAGACAAGCGCTCGGGACAAGACTAGGAAGCAACACCCAAGAGTCCGGGATCACAGGAGAAGACAGAGCAGGAGGATGCAGGGCCGTTGTCGACGAGAGGAGGATCGATCAATTTGCCAAAAGTCCGTAACCGCTCGCTACCGTGGACCAGCAAACAGTTTTGGTAAAATGTTCGTTGGGGTAACCTAACCCGCTTACGCTTCGTTGAAGAGAGCGTATTTGGGCCATGCTGGAGAGGTCAGAGGGATATTGAACCAATTGTCTGCTTTGATCCGAGTGAATTCCTCTCGACGCTGCCGCGTCCTGGTCTCAAAAGTCTGTCTGTCCTCAGTCCACAAAGACCTCGTGAGCTGCATAGTGTTAGGATAATACCACACCATACTAGCCGTGAAGCGAGAAGGGCTGACAGCCCTTCCGTTACCATACACCTTGTCGTAGCGCTCGTTAAAATATAGAAGAAGAACGCACCAAGACCACGGGACGCAACGTCGGTGGCAATCAGAATGGGTGACCGGCTGGCTTTGAATTCGCCCAGTACCCAATCACGTTCACGTCTTTGAAGAAGGTGAGTAACAAGACGTTGAAGGAGCACTGTACGCACTGTTCCTTGTCACCGTGAATGGCCAGAGCTGGCCATCCATCTTGACGGAGGTATTTTGTAATGTCGTCCGCAACGCGCTTCGTGCCGACGAAGATGAGGACCTTGGCGTTCTCAGCCCCGATTTGGTCCAGGTGCTTGGCCAGTTTGCCACGCTTCTCAAACTCGCTGCAAACTTCAACAATTTGAGCAATGTTGTGGTTCGCCGTCAGTTCCATGGAACCAATGTTGACTTGTATCATGTCCTTGAGGAAGTCCTGTGAAACAAAGGTTAGCGAGGTATGATAAAAGATGGAGCAGACAATTTACGTTAGCGAGCTTTTGGACGTCCTTGGGCCACGTCGCACTAAACATGAGGGTTTGACGATCGGGCCGAATTTGGCTGACAATCTTGCGGATCTGCGGCTCGAACCCCATGTCCAGCATGCGGTCAGCTTCGTCCATGACCAGGTAAGTGACCCGCCGAAGGTTGGTTTTTTGGGTTTCCAGCATGTCGATGAGGCGACCAGGCGTGGCGATTACAATTTCGACACCGCGTTGTAGATCACGAATTTGCGGGCCCTTCGGGGCACCGCCGTAGATGGCGGTGTTGCGGATCCTGGAATTGGAGCTGTTCGGTCGACGGTTACCACCAAGCTCCGATGATGACAAAGATGAAAACTTGCCCAAATTTGGTGCACTCTTGCTGGATCTGACTGGCGAGCTCACGAGTAGGCGCGAGGACAAGGGCAATAGGGCCATCTCCAGGCGACAACAGGGGTTGACTGATGGTTGGATGTGAGTGACTCGAACGGAGTAAGAAGTAAACGACCGACGCATTGATGTGGAGCATCGCTGGCAGAGCAAAGGCGATAGTTTTACCACTACCGGTCTGGGCGATAGCGACGACGTCCCGTCCACTGAGAGCCATGGGCCACGCTTGGCATTGGATGGGGGTGGGGGAGGCGAAGCCCTGAGCACGGATTGAGGTCATGAGGTACTCGGGGAATCCACATTCGTCAAAGGAGGTGACTGGCCGGGGGACGCCACGACCTTGGACCTGGATAGAGTAGAGGTGGTTAGTGGACGAATTCTGACAAAATAAAAGGAGAACGGACCCTGATTTCCTTTTCCCGCTTGAACTCTTCGATTTCCGTTTCGCTGCGGTCCTTGACCTTCTTGTCCTCGATGTAAAAGTTCTTTTCAAAGTGCTCGACCTTTGCACTGGCCCAGTCGATGTTGCGGAGGCTGCCCCCTAGGTTGGACATGCGGTCCTCGTAGCCGCCACCGCCGCCTCCCCCCCAGCCCCCACCGCCCCCGCCGCCTCCACCTCCTCCGCCGCCATAGCCGCCGTATCCACCGTAGCTCTAGAGAAGAAGTGAGTGAGGTTGAGGGCAAGCGAGGAGGAGAAAGGACCATTTTGTGAATTTGAAGATGGGGGTTGAGAAGAAAAGATGAAGTTGATCGGGCGCAAACATCACAACACACAAGTATAGGCGGGACACAGCAGCGGCGTATAAGTAACTTGTTACAGGTCCGTAGCCAGCAAGGCTCTCTCGATGCGTCCATCTGGCGCCGTCGCCGTCGACTTTGGCCCTTCAGATCGCGATTCTCCCCCAAGCAGGTCCTCAGATGATTTTGAGCAGGTTCCATATCCCCCGTCCCACTGGCCTGCAGCTTCCCGCAACGAGGAGGAGCTCCCACTCTTCTCCGGAAACGAGGAAAAAGCACGCCGGCGGGTCCCAAAGCCAATGCCGTGGGCTGCAGACCTCGACCAGAACCTGTATGACGACGAGGGAAATGATGTCTACAATAAACCGCGCTCTGCCAAATCATTCCAGGGCAGTGGCCGTCCTCGTTATCCTCCAGCCCCGCCTCCGACATCCATAGTGAGCGGTGCCACGTAATTGAATTGAGCCCCGCTCATCACCTTGCAACAGAAAGAATTCCTGCTGCAGAATGTGGAACACGTTGCACCGGTAATATACACGCTGCTCTCGTGTTGGACGCGCTTTCATAAAATCGGGCACGCAAACTCGGTGGTCTGGGACGAAGCCCATTTCGGCAAATTCGGCTCCCACTACATCAAGCGCGAATTCTACTTCGATGTACATCCTCCACTAGGGAAGATGATCGTCGGTCTCGTGGGCTTGCTCGCTGGCTACGATGGTCAGTTTGAGTTTAAAAGCGGCGTCGAGTACCCCGAGACCGTGCCGTATGTCGCAATGCGTGTCATGCTGGCAACGTTTGGCGTTGGGATGGTGCCGCTGGGTTGGTATACCGCAGTGGAACTGGGTATGAGCCAGTGGGCATGCCATCTAGTTACGATGATGGTCCTCTTCGGTCGGTGGTAGTCTTTGTTCGTGCATTTTATGCTAACACCTTCAAGATGTGGGCTGGTTATGTATATCGCGGTTCATTCTACTCGACGCGATGCTACTGTTCTTCACATTCTTCACCGTGTTCTGCATGTCCAAGTTTCACAACCAGCAATATCAGTGCGTCGTCCTTGCCTGATCTGCACATGTTGACACGTCTAACAGCCACGTAGACCATTCTCTTTTGATTGGTGGACATGGCTTGTCATGACCGGCGTCTCCATTGGCCTGGTGACCAGGCAAGTTTCTATCTTCCTCTGACTGGATCGCATCTAACCCGGTTCCAGCGTCAAGATGGTTGGGTTGTTCGTTACCGGCGCTAGTTGGCCTCTATACGATTGAAGATCTATGGGATAAATTCGGAGATCTCAAGATGCCCGTTGTAAGTGGTCATGTCGATATATCGTTTTATTTTTTCCGACAACAATGCAGCGCGACCAAGCGAAGCATTGGGGAGCACGGGTGTGCTGTTTGATCATCCTACCATTCTTCGTCTTCATGGCCTCCTTCAAAATCCATTTCATGGTCTTGAACCAAACCGGACCTGGTGACGCACAAATGAGCTCGCTCTTTCAGGCCAACCTGGAAGGAAATGACTTTGCCCGAAATCCGTTGGGTATGCTCAAGCGCCTTGGGAAAAAAATCCCGACTGACTTTGATGCATAGAGGTCGCATTCGGCTCCAAAGTCACCCTCAAGAACGTCGGCTATGGAGGCGGCCTTCTTCATTCTCATGTTCAGCTCTACCCCATCGGTTCTGCGCAGCAACAGGTTACCTGCTACCACTACAAGGATGACAACAACGAGTGGAATATATTGCCGCAATGGGGGATGGCCGAGTACGACCCCGAAGGTCCCATCCGATATCTCAAGCACAACGATATCGTCCGCCTTTCGCATGGGCCGACTGGTCGCAACCTCCACTCGCATGTCATCCCCGCGCCAGTCACAAAGCTCAACCACGAGGTCTCGTGCTACGGAAACGCCACCATCGGCGATATGTATGATCACTGGGTGGTGGAGGTCGTGGACGACATTCACCGGGGCAAGAGGAACCACGTCGACCGGATCCACTCCCTCACCACCCGTTTACGATTCCGGCATCAGGCGCTTGGCTGCTACTTGATTGCGGCGAATGCGATACTGCCCCAGTGGGGTTTCAAGCAGATCGAAGTCAGCTGCATACCGGAGAACAGCCCCAAGGATACGCACACGTACTGGAATGTGGAGAGCCACTGGAATTCACGATGTAAGTTTCTGGCTCTTCACATATACGATCAAGTTACTGAAAATTATTCTAGTACCCGCAGGCGAGACCAAGTACTACCGGTCACCGTTCTTCCGTGATTTCTGGCATCTCAACGTCGCCATGATGACCTCTAACAACGCTCTCGTCCCCGATCCGGACAAGGAGGACATCCTTGCATCCAAGCCGTTCGACTGGCCCTTCCTACATCTTGGCCTGCGAATGTGTGGCTGGGGTGACACGCAGACGAAGTATTACTTGATGGGTACCCCGATCATATGGTGGGGAGCCGCAACCAGTCTCATCGTGTCCCTCGGCGCCCTTGCAGTGTACTTGCTTCGGTGGCAGCGCAAATACGTCGATATGGACGCGAGTACGTGATGGTTATTCCCGGACCTAATCCATTTCATTGACGCGCAGTGTGAAGATGAATGGGACCACTTCCTGTACGTCGGAAAGGTCGCGTTTTTCGGCTGGGCCCTCCATTACGGTAATCTTGTTCTAGCCTCTCTGGGTCGTACTGACGGTTGTTTCAGTTCCATTCCTCATCATGGGACGTGTTACTTATGTTCACCACTATGTATGACTGCCATATCTCTGTTTTCGTCATTTCACTAACCTTTCCTGTAGCTTCCGACGCTATACTTTGCAGTTCTCATGTTTGGACATCTCCTGGACCACTTCATATTTTCTTCTCGACGCCTAACCCATCGACAAAAAACTATCGCATTCGGGATATGCGCAGGTTCCCTTTTATTGTGTTTCTGGTGGTTCAAAGGTGTAGCTTTCGGCATCGATGGTCCCATTAGCGAGCACAAAGGCCTGCTATGGCGCAAAGTACGTTTCCCAAAGTCCATTCCACCTTCAAACCTGACGACTGTTACAGACCTGGAATATTTATACACAGTAGACGCTTGTTCCCGTTAACATGCCCCCTCTAATAATCTTATTTGTCCCTCCCAATATATATTAAAAGCAGAACAAGATCGTGAACGCGTTTCGTGTACCGTGGGTGTCGGTAGTGAGGTATAAGTTTGAGGGTATGTGGTGCTGCAGGCAATGTCAGAAGAACGCGGTAAGCGGCCAGAAAGTGGACGCACCGTTAGAGACGTTACATGATGATACACGGGCCCTTGTCTTTCTTCTTTTTCTGCTTCCTCGCGGCATCTGGAGGGTATCGTACTCGCATTTGTCGTAGGAGGTCCTCGAAGACATCGTTGATATGCCAGTTGCGCTTCGCGGAGGTTTCGTAGAAGGGCAGATTCCACCGGCTTGCGAGCGACTCGATGGTGGTTGTCGGCACCTCTCTCTCGCTCACGAGGTCGCTTTTGGTCCCGACAACAACGATGGGGACCTAGCGCAGATCCTCAGCATTACGATCACATGCACAGAGGTAACGCACCGATTCAGAGCCCTTTATCCGGAATATTTGTTTCCGGAGACTCTCAACCTCTTTCAGACTGACTTCTTGCGTCAAGCTGTTTGACGCGGCGTCACGAGAGATCGGAAAGTGAGAGGAGGGTGATCGTGAAACTTGCCTGAAAACCAGAACGAATCCACGGCCGGACTGGGGATTTTTCATCAGCTGTAACACGCGTCTCGACATGGTGGACACCGACTTTGATGTAGACCTCGTTCAGGGACGTGAACTGTTCTGCGCCAGCGGTGTCGAGGACCTCCAGCTAGAGATGTCAAATGGTCAGAGTACTGGAAAAGGAGGAGTACAAGGGACGAAGGGGAGAACGACGGACGCTCTGTATGATTTGGTTGCGAAAGTGAGAAGGATATTGAGAAGAATGGGAGAACAGTGGGCAATAACGGCATTGCGGCAGCTGGACGCACCGAAGATAGCTCGTTGTCGACCATCATAGGCCGATGGTACTGTTCTGCGTCGGGTGTGAAATTGCGGAGGAGGGGAGGAAGCGCAGCGGGTACCTTCGATAGTGGGGTCATAGTTCTCCACGAAGACATCGCGAACGAAGCGGACTGTAAGCGCCGACTTGCCGACGCCGCCAGCGCCGAGCACGACGACATTGAACTGCCGCTAAGGATGGCCAGGGATGAGCTGAGCTCGCGAATGGGCCTGTCGACGGCAGCACTCACCATGGCCGTTTGCGAGAAGAACAAGTACGACGCATCACTCTCCCACAACTGTACCGCCTCAAATGTCTCGTCCACGCGTATTCCTCGACTTTGCCATTGCGGACCAGCCACTCGGCAGGTATACTTGCTTTTACGCCTCCAGCATGTCCTCAAGTAACTCCAGCACAGGGTCATATTTGAGCTTTTCAGCGATGAGGTCTGCTTCCCGGCTAGACGTTCAATATTATACTTCAACTCAGTCTAGGTACCCAAAACCTGCGAAAACTTTCGGGCCCTCTGTACCGGAGAATTGGGACTCAGTACTGCGGGCATTCCGTTGTACTACCGGAACAGCATATCACATCGAATTATCCAAGGATTCATGATACAAGCAGGCGGTTGGTGGTCGGCGCTCGCCGCGCTGCCTACGCTAACGCGTTCCGTTCCAGACTTTACGAAACGTAACGGACAGGGTGGCGAGTCCATCTACGGCGCCGGCCCATTCGCAGATGAAGATTTATCCCGCCCCATCGACGCGCCAGGCTTGCTCTGCATGGCGAACAAAGGCCCTAACACCAACGGCTCGCAGTTTTTCATTACTCTCCGCGAATGCCCCCACTTGAATGGCAAGCACGTCGTATTCGGCAAGGTCTGACCCAATTTGCTGTCGTTTAATCTTGGCAATAACAATAAAATCTAGGTCATCCGCGGCTACGACGAGGTCGTGACCAAGCTGGCCGAGGTCCCTGTCGACGAAAAATCTCGCCCACTCGAGACCGTCTTGATCTCAAATTGCGGGGAGCTCGAGCTCCGAAAGGGTACACTACTCACTCTTCTGCTCCAAAGAAACACTCACAGCCCTCCAGTCGCCAAAGCCACGAAACAAGCATCGCCTACCTCGGATGCGGAAGACGACGAACCGCGACGAAGAAAATCCAAACGTTCTGGCAGCGCCGACTCGGACCAGCCGAGGAAGCATCGGAAAAAGTCGAAACGGTCAAAACGGGAGGAGGAGCCTGTTGCTAAAGACCCGGCGGTGCCTACGGAAGAGACAGAGGAGGAGTACGATGCACGGTTGGAAAGGGAAGAAATTGAGCGGATTGAGGTGCAGAGGAAAAAGGATCTGGAGCAACTCAAGCAGCGGTATGAAAGTGAGATCAAAGCGACAAATGGGGGAGTGAGGTTAAAAGGGCGCGGTAGGATGATGTATGTTGATCCTGGTTCGTTTTTCCCTTTTCGTCGTGTGTTGCTGTTGCTGAATAGGGAGTAGAAACAAACTCGAGAAGATGAATTGCAGTGTCCCGTGCGTAGCTGGTAAGAGGTGCATAATCGTATCATGTGGCACGGGTTTGTCTACATCCAAGAATTTGACTTTGGCTGCTCCTGCGCTTGTCTCTGTCTGCCTCCATATGGTACGGTCAAGTAGCGGGATACCAGACCAGATCCAGGATGAGCGATGGTTTTGAGGCTGGTTCGGGATGGGAACAAGCTCAAGAAAATATGTTTCGCGCCGCCTTTGAAGTATATTCTCGGGCTGAAAACCACACATTGCAATTCGTACATTCGCATTTCATCCTGATTGAACTCATGTCGCCATGCAAAACGCCTACAAAAGCTCCCCCTCCTCATCCTCGTCGCCCGAAACCTCGGCATTTTCTTGGCCCACCTTTGCCATGAGCTGCGCCAAGTCTGCCTCGTCAGATTCGGAGACAGCTTTGGGCTGTCGTGATGGTTAGCTTTTCACCAGTATACGTGAAGAGGGGACGAACCCTCATTTTGACGACGCAGTTCCCACCCTCGTCTTCGATACTCGCTACGATCCCCTCGATGGCGCGCTCGAGGCGCTCTACGGCGGCGAACTTGTCCGTTGCATTGGTGCTGTAAATGGCGTTGGAACGGGTTCATGAAGTATTGAGTCAGTCCGACATACCTAAGAACATATAACGGAGGGGCAACAAGCTTTGCCTTTATGGGGACGGTATCCGTGCTAGCTTTTTCGCCCGACCGCAGGGCGCGTTTGATGGCGTCAATGCCAGCGGGGGTGTAGCAGGTCAGCTCAATGTCCGCACGGAGCTTGATGGGCTGCGGAGTGAGGCGGCGGGCGATGGTGGCGGTCAGCAGGGCGTAGGTTGCGGCAGGGATTGGGGTGGCGAGGGTTGCAAAAACGGTGTCGGGTTCGCTGGATCATGGCAGGTCAGAATAAAGATGCACAGGACGAAGAGAAGGTCTCGGACGTCAGTGCGAGCTTGAATGCGTCGTAAGGGTGACCGTATGTGCGGCCGAGGGGCCAGGCTATAGTTTCGTAGAGGATTTCGAGGCGTTCTGCCTCGCCTGCAACGGGCGGAGGAGCCTCCTCAACCGGGGCATCCTCTGCGTCTGGGCCCTTTTTCCGGACGCGCTTCTCCTTCTCTCCAGGGATCTCGCCGCCGAGCTTGCTTGCCACATGTCGCAGAATGGATGCGACGCTCTTGCTCTTCATGAAGCGTTCCTCGCAGCGGGTGATGTCCTCTGGCGAGACTCGACGTTTGGAGAGATCAATGTAGCCCTTCTCATTGTCCACCCGGAGGACGACAACGACCTCGTTGCGGCCGACACGGATGAGTTTTTGAACGGATCGGATGCGACGGCGGGAGAGCTCGGAGAGAAGGATCATGCCCTCGGTGCCGTCGTACTCGAGGAGGCGCACATACGCGCCCATCTCTGCGATGTGCTGCACCTGCACCATAACCAGCTCATCCACCTCGGGGTATTTCTGCTGGTAGTACCGCATCGTTGAGGGCAAGATCGAAAAGTACCACGTGAGTCATTGCCGTTTTCAGCATAGTTCTTTTTTTCGTGAAAATTAAGAGGCATGTAACAAGGGAACCAAGATATATTGAAGCGAATATAACAACGCAGCGGCTACAGAAATCCCAGTCCACCATAAATCCTGTTGGATTCTCAAAGTCAGCAAGCGTGAAGAACAAGAACGCGGGGTCAAGGTCAGTAGGAAGGCAACGGAAGTCCACATGGGGTTTATGCGCTCTCGGACAAGTGAGTTTTTGACTCGACATCCGTATAGGTTCATCAGGAAAAAGAGACAAGGAAAAGGACGAACCGATTAATATTCAACGTTGTGGTTGTTGAGAGAAGGACCGCGCCGTGACTGCACTTTATAAGGCTCACAGTATGTCACACAGCGTGACGCCAGCCTTTTCGGATTCTGGGTCCCAGGTTAAGGCTTGAGTATTATGCTCAAATTATGCTGGCTCAAGTGCCTTTGGAGACGTCAAGGCCGGCCACAACGGTATAACTGAGAGGAATAAATTGTTTGGCAGTCGCTGTGAAAGATTGCATACATACAGCATACTTACACCCCGATACTTGGTTGCTCCTAAGGTCGCGTACAGAGCATTGTAAAGATACGCCAATGCGCAAAGGGCGGGGGATGTCACGTCTTGACTTAAACGAATGGAGACCGGCGCAATGCAGGGATCTTGTGGCGCGGTAAGCCGAGCAAGCAGAAAGAAACTATCCAGACGCGCCAGAGAATTCACTTCGACAGTTGCAAGTCGACGGACGCGTGTGACTTGGATAGCCAGAATTGATGATGAGAGGAATAGTAATGCAATGGCAGCGACATTTTGGAGGTCACTGTGGCGAAGGAATGGGACGAGCCCAGTTGGATATGCTGGAGGAATGCATCGGACTGACCCACAGAAAGCGGAAGATATCCGAGAGCGTAATTCGGAACCACGGAAGGACTGACGCTCTCAGGTATCTTGCATCCGTGCGCGGAAGATACCGACCTGAGTGAACGAGAAGGAAACTGAACAGGGGTTGAGGGAGACCATGGAAGGCACAGTGAAGAGAGTGGGGAGGATTTTTGGAAAGGTAAGAGGAGTGGCGCTACCAGAAACGGTGGACGACATAGTAAGGAACAGAGCTTGATTGTTTGGCTGTACTCCACGACCGACTCGAGACTCGCGCTTGCATATTTCGTCTTGACATGCCTGAGAGTGGTCTATGCTGGAGGTCATAGCATTGATATACCACATTTCACCGCCAAGGCGCGCAGTGGGAGTGGTAGACTGCGGCGGGCAGATGGGCGCAGTTGACAGACTTTCAAAGCGGTGTTGTTGATTGATCGCTCTTTCCTCTTAACCATCATGCCTTCGCAGTCGACACTGAGCACGGAGGAGAAGAACAAGGTCAAGGCGGCCATTCCAGCAAGCTCTAATAAAATATTATTTGCCTCGCTGGCCCGCATTTACTACGCCCACCCTCAACCAAATGAATGGTCCTACTCGGGCTTGCAGGGAGCCCTCGCAATTGTAAAGGACAACTCCAAGAACACGCATGTTTTCCGTCTCGTCGACCTGGACGGCACCCGCGGCGTTATCTGGGAACACGAGCTCTACAACACCTTCGAGTACAACCCAGACCGAGCTTTCTTTCATTCGTTTCCCTCCGATGTTTGTTCATTCCGTTGCGCCTTCTGGTTTATCCTTTTCATTAATCCGAACGCCTAGGAATGCATGATAGGATTCGTGTTCGCCGACGAGCGTGAGGCCAAGACATTCTGGAAAAAGGTCACCTCAAAGAAGGATTCAAAGGGTAGTGAGCGCCCTTATGTTTCGCAACGTGCAGCAATCTCACTGTACACTCTCCAGCCAAACCCGCCGCCGAGAAGAAGAAAAAGGCGAGCAAGGGCGGCAAGATCGATATATCTATGATATCCGGGCCAACGTCAGGCTCCTTCGTGCATGTGGCTCACATGGGCTACGACGAGGACCAAGGCTTCACCTCAAAGGGCGTTGACCCTTCCTGGACCGCCTTCCTCGGCCAGCTCGAAAACTCGGGCATCGACAAGAAGATCATTGCGCAGGAGATGGACTTTATCAAGGACTACGTCCGGAAGCATCCCCAGCCGTCGCCGAAGGAGCCCAAGAAGCCCAGACCTCCGCCGCCGCCCTCGCGCGGTGGCCGGGGACACGCAACGACAGATAGCACGTCTTCATCCGTCACGGCGCCGCCACCTCCGCCACCTCCGCCGCGCGGCAGCAGCGCGTCCCAGGCGGCGCCCGTGGCACCGCCGCCACCTCCTGCTCGTCCCTCTGCCGTTGCTCCAGGTCCCCCGCCCCCACCCGCTCGCCCCGGTGCGCGCAACACTTTCGTCCCACCGCCCCCGCCGCGTCCGAACAGCTCTGCGCCTCCAGGCCCACCGCCCCCGCCTCGTCCACCTGGCGGAAATAGTGCACCGCCCCCGCCACCACCGCCTCCTCCTCCTCCTCCTCCAGCCGGCTCCGGTGGTGGGGCCCCTCCCCCTCCTCCGCCACCTCCCCCGCCACCGGGAGGAGGCGCTGCCCCAGCGGGCCTACCGCCGCCGCAACCAGGCCGCAATGCGTTGCTCGAGTCTATCCAGGGCAAAGGCATCCACTCTCTTCGCAAGACCGACCCATCTTCGGCGCCCGCCCGCGCAGCACCCGTTGCCCCCACTGAAGAACCTACTTCACCTGGCGGCGGTGGGGGAGATTTGGCTGGTGCCCTTGCCGAGGCGCTGAAACAACGGAACAAGAACATGGGTGACAGCGACGAGGAGGAGGAGGAGGAAGACTGGGATTAAATAATAGATCGTCGTTAAGTATACCAATGTTGTAATGTCGTGAGCGGGAACTTGAGCGAGAATCGGCAAATGGTCGTGAGAAAGTGACAGGTCACTTAATGCTGCACTCTCCGCTACGCTCGCTCGCTCGGCGCCATGTGCGGCGAGCGGCGGTCTCGACGCCGCAGATGCGCCGCGCGCACGCCGCACCCGGCAGCTACCATGTCGTTGGCCGCGACGCGGCCGTCCCAAACGATCCCGACACACATGTTGCCGTCGAAGATTACCGTGGGATGACCGCACATGAGATTTTGGGCGAGACGGGCGTGGCCAGGACGGATAACAAGTTGAGGCATTTCACGGGTGAGTTGAATGTCCTCTTTATTGGGGGAGATGAGCTGAATTTCTGCAGTGAATTTTGGGTGAGTGCAATGCGAGTAGGGATTTTGTTGAACAGCCGGTAACGAATACGCCAGGCCTCAACACCCAGCCGCGCACGGCGTCTTGCGGATGATTCTCGAGCTGAACGGAGAAGAGATCCTACGCACAGATCCGCACATTGGCCTATTGCACCGGGGGACGGAGAAGCTCATCGAGTACAAAACGTATATTCAAGCGCTACCCTACTTCGACCGTCTTGACTATGTGTCTATGAGTGAGTTGCTAACCTTCATTTATCCCTGACTTATCATCGTCGCAGTGACGAATGAGCTGTGTTACTCTCTCGCGGTGGAGAAGCTCCTCAATGTCGAGGTTCCCGTACGAGCAAAATGGATCCGCACGCTTTTCGGCGAGTTAACGCGGATTTTGAACCGTACGAGGCCCTTTACCCACTCATTCTAATTTGCAAACCAACATTTTAAACTAGACCTCATGGCGATTCTCACCCATGCCATGGACGTCGGCGCCCTCACCCCCTTCCTGTGGGGCTTTGAGGAACGCGAAAAGCTCATGGAGTTCTACGAACGCGTCTCTGGTGCCCGCCTCCACTCAGCCTACGTCCGCCCTGGTGGCGTGGCCTTTGACCTGCCCCATGGCCTGCTCAACGACATCTTCATGTGGGCTACGCAGTTTGGTAGTAGGGTCGATGAAATCGAGGAGGTCGTGACGGGGAACCGCATCTGGAAAGAGAGGACGGTGGGTGTGGGCGTAGTGAGCGCAGACGATGCGCAGAGTTATGGGTTTAGTGGCGTCATGGTGCGGGGAAGCGGAATACAGTGGGATCTAAGGAAGGTCCTGGGGTATGATGCATATGACGAAGTGCGCCGGCGCGTCTTCTTAGTTTTCTTGTGATTGACTGACACACGCAGGTCGAGTTCGACGTCCCCGTGGGCAAGAACGGGGATTGCTACGACCGCTATCTGTGTCGCGTGCAGGAGATGCGCGAGTCGTTACATATCATTTCTCAGGTAGGCGCGACGCAGCGGTCTACCATTGCAAGCCCTCATCTTCACGCAGTGCATCAATAAGATTCCTGGCGGTGCGATCAAGGTTGACGACCACAAGCTCGTTCCGCCCCCACGGGCAAGCATGAAGGAGAGCATGGAGAGCTTGATTCATCATTTCAAGGTGAGGCTTGACTAGTGTGGATATCATGTTACTCACTTCGTTTCAGATCTTCAGCGAAGGCTACAGCGTCCCGCCTGGAGAGACATACTCGGCAATTGAGGCACCCAAGGGCGAAATGGCGGTGTATCTAGTTTCGTAAGTGGTCTCCTCCTCCTCTCCTTCTATCGTCCCTCACGCATCCCAGCGACGGCTCGAACCGCCCATACCGATGCGCCATTCGCGCGCCGGGCTTTGCGCACCTTGCGGGCGCTGACTTTATGATGCGACGTATGTACATTCTGTTATCGATACTGAATAGAGCTGACTCCCCCGTAGACGTGAGTTCTTCTGGAGGTAATCTGAACCAAAGTACAGCACTCACGTTGTTGCAGCACTTTCTCGCAGACGCGGTGGCGATTATCGGGACGATGGACCTGGTGTTCGGGTGGGTGATTTTTTTTTGTTATCCTTGTGCTTCAGACCGACCCTTTCGCAGGGAGGTCGACCGATGATAGTGCAGTCGTAGATAGTCGCGAAATATAATTCTTGTGTGATTGAATGCAAATTTGTAGCGAGGCTGAGCGTAAAACTTGAAATGGCACAGGTTGATGAGATCAAAGCTTGCCAAAGACTTTTTCAGTCCATTCCTCCATGGTGCGTTCTTGAGAGTGACTGGGACTTTTGGGCTGACGGACTGGAGTAGCCGCACACACCCCAGCGCGTCGCCCGGTCATTGGCGCGCTTTGGCCGTCCCCCGCCAGTAAAAAAACCGCTGCACCGTAACTGGCGGACGCGGCTGCCGATTCCCCATGTCCCCATCCTTGGCCGCGAATTCGCGCCCTGTCGCCTCGAATCCCACTACCACGCCACCCTCGCAGAGGATGCAATGTACATGACCTACATTCACGAGGCTGGGCCGCGGCCCCCGCCCCGCCAAATCCGCCTGACATACGACCCCAGCAACCCCTACGCCCGCTTCCGCGCCAACCCCCCCGTTGGTGGCGCACAGCTCGGGAAGAAGCCCCCGCCGCCAGACACCCCTTCCAATGTCGTCCGTCTCGACAAGATCGTGATCCACTCCTTTCTCAAGAGCGCCATCGTCTCCCGCTCTAATTTGCTCGGTCTCATTATGGCGCTGCGGGCTATGACGGGCGAGACAGAAAAGGGCGCCGGTAAGCATGCGGTAAAGGGCGTCGAGGTCGTCTACGGAAAGAAGAGCGTCGGTGGGTGGATTCGCCCCAATATCCCCGTTGGCGCCAAGGTCGAGCTGCGCGGCGCACCCATGTACGACTTTCTCGCCCAACTCGTCGAATTCGTCCTCCCGCGTCTAAAGGACTTTCCCGGAATCCTCCTCCCCCCACCCGCCGCCTCCGACCACAGTCCTAGCGCCGTTTCAGGCGTCGTCTCCATTGGCCTTACGCCCACCGCCATGCAGTTCTTCCCTGGTATTGAGGTCAATTTGGATGCATACCCCCGCTCCTACGGTATGCATATCCACTTCGTTACCAATGCGACTGGCGTCGGTGCCGAAAATCGCGCCCGTGCTCTCATGTCGGGCTTCCAATTGCCGTTTACGCGACGATGAACAAAAGTATCTTACAGTGCGTGTACTTGTAGCAGTGGTTTGATAGAATGCAAGCTGGGTTTCATCGAGGTTATGGTATGCGGAAGAGTTTCGTCTACCTTCTCACAACAGCTGGCGAACGGCGTTGAACGAGCGGAATAACGGTGATGACCGTTGGGTATGCAGTCTAGGGATACAGGACTGTCAAATAATGTGTATGTATACTGGGAACTGTCTGTGGTGATGGCGGAGAAACGTATCAGAGCATCGCTGCGGTCGCCAAAACGACTAATCCCGCCACCAGGCCCATCGGACGCTGCAACTCGGCGGCGCCGCTGCGCTTCTTGCGCGACGTCAAGGTCTGCTCGGACACCAGGCCGTTGCTCGTGGTGGTGACGACCGTCGCAGAGACGTTTCTCAGCATCTGTTTCGGCAGCATGTTGGGTTGTTGGGAGAGGCGGAAAAGGGGAGCGACAGGCGAGCCGTCGAATTGGAAGAGGTGTAGCTTGGGCCCAAAGGTGACGTCCGTGAAGATTTGCCAGGAAACAAACAACTCGGTAAAGTTGTAGTTCTGCATGAAGTTGGACGTCGCGGCGCACGGCGCCTGGACCTGCTGGTAGCCATCACCGAGGGGGGTGAGGACGATGGAACCGTTGCCGAGGAGGTCGTAGTGTCCGTGTGCCCAGACAACAGTCCCGATGATGCAGTTGGGTTCGGACGCTGAAGGTCACAGCTTTAGCGACGGCGGTGATGAGCGAGGCAAGAGAAGCATCACGCACCGTTTGAGGCGAAACGATACCTCGCGATTTCGTACCAGCCGTCGTCGGAGCTGCGGGTGAAGAGTCAATCAAAGGGCTTTCGAGTTGCCGAATGGAAGAGGCGCACAAGGAGTAGCCGACGCCGGTGGTGTTGGGGTAAGTGAAGGATTCCTGGGCGGGGTTCGCGAAACCCTGTACCAGGGTATGAGGACAGCCCCACCGCGAGAGAAAGACGACGGACCGCTCCAGGGACAACATGCTGGCTACCGGAGCTCCATGTCCCAACAATGGGGGTCGTGTTGTGAGCGGCGTTGAACTCGATGTCTTGTGCGGATACGGCGGAGACGGCGAGCATAAGGGCGGTCAGAGGAAGGGCAAACATCATGGTGAGGGGAAGGGTGGGAGTGGTGATGATGTAGGAGAGAAAGGAATCAATGGCTTCAGAAAGATACAATCCAATACAATGTTACATCACAAAAACTGAGTTTTGTATTTTATTCTCAAGCATCCCGCTCCCGGGATGGGCTAATTTCCCGCATCGGACTGCTCGCGATGGCGCCTGAGTAAACGGTCCAGTGCCTCCTTCTGCCCCACCGCCAGCTCCCCAGACTGGATCCCGGAGTGGTAAATCCGCAACAGCGAATCCACATCATCCATGGATTGCGTCCGTACATCCGCGAGCTCCTTGATTTTGGCCGTTGCGTCCTTGATCTCCGCGTCAGACATGGTGAGCTTCAGCTGCTCTACCCGCGACTTGACGGCATTCCAGCCGGTCAAACGGTGTCTGCCGTGCGGTAAGCTTTGGATTAACCGAGCAGCATGTAAATAGGACCCACCCAATGGACACGTATCGCGTCAGGCCGAAGTCTTCGGGCTTGAGGATTTCGTATGTGCTGGGGTTGTTAAGGATAGCCTTGGCATGAATTCCGGCCTTGTGCGTGAAGGCACAGTACCCGCTGGCGCTGCTGTGAGATTGAGCAAACGAAAACAACGCCTGGAACATACGTGATTGGATTCATAAACGGGATGTTGACCTCGACGGCCTCCGCGACCAAGTTTTCAATCTCGCGCAGCATTGGGAGATTGTACTTGCTCTTGACATATTCGGGGTTGGCGGCGTAAAGGCACGCAATCAGCCCGCCCAGGGGGGTGATTCCGACGCGCTCCCCAATACCAAGCACCGCTGTAGCTGGTGAGACGAGTGAGAAAAACAAGGAATTGAGGTGACTTGCAGGTATCGATGTGTGTGGCGCCGGCTTCGAGCGCGGTGTACGCATTCGCGATGGCTGGGTAGTATTGTTAACAAAGACCCAATCGGTAATGCAGAGAGAGAATGTACCCATTCCGGTGTCATTGTGAAGATGAACCTCGATATCACAGCCGACGACGCCTCTAAGGGTCCTGATCAGGTCATAGACCTGCCGGGGGTTGGCGCAGCCGACAGTGTCGGCGATTCCAACACGATGGACGCCAATTTTATCCACCGTCTGATAGATCGACAGCAGGTCGACGAGGTCGGAGCGGAACGAGTCCTCTGACGAGAACCGAACCTCGATGTTTTTCGACTTGACAAAGTTTATCACCTCGATGGCCGTCTTGGTGATGTACGCCATGTCCTTTCCATGCGAGAATTCGCGCAGGAAAGACGAGGTACCAATCACGACGTCGACACCGTCGACGCCAGTTTCTACTGCGATTCGGGCATCGTCCATGTGACAGCGAATGTGTGTGAGGATCTTGGACTTGAGTCCAAGCTTGCAGATGGCCTCGCAATCGGCGCGCGACTGCTCTGAGGCGGCGGGGGATGTAAGCTCAATGTACTCTACACCAAACGCATCGAGGGCCTTGGCGATGGCGATTTTGGTCTTTGTGTCGAAGAACGCGTTGGCGAACTGCTCACCCTCTACAATGGCTATGAATGACGCGAAGGGACGAGATATTAGCTGGACGCGACGGACCCCGAAGCGTGCTTTCGATGATGTTGAAGTTGGATATGTTGGAGAGAAAGTCGGAGGGCCGTGGTGCATAGGGATTGCGGGCCTGCTCTTGGGACTGGGTGTGGCCGTTGAAGCCGTTCACCTTGGCGGACGTTCCGCGCTTTCCACTTGAATTGCCCAGGGGGACCTCGACCATCTCAGAGGGACCAGAGGGGAGAGAGTCGCCGTTCTCATGGGGGCACATTGTGGGGTGAGGGATGAGTCAATTTGAAAAGGCCTTAATCGGTTCGCGCTTTATATAAACTTTCCTGAATGTGTCTTTATTTGCAGCGGCGGCTTTTCGGTCCTTCGGTGAAGGATACACATCCAGTCTATTTATTCTACGCATCCACTCGTTTCTCCTCCTCTTCCTTCCCAACCCGCACAGGGAGTCCTGCAAACTTGGCGCGCAGCGCTTCGTATTTGCGACGTTGCGCCACGCTTACGCTGGGTCCAACTTTGTCCAATGCATCGACAAAGTCCGGGAGCGTCACTGTCAGCGACTCGTCTTGCCCAGCCGCGTCTGCCGCACTGCTAACGTCCATCTCGTCGGGTCGCCCTAATGTCCGACGTAGCGCACTGACTCCAGCCTCCCGCACCAGCGACGCCAGATCCGCACCGCTATACCCCTCGCAGCGATCTTGGGCAAGCTGCTCTACCGCGTTCTCCTCACCACCAAGTGGGACACCACGAATGAGGGTACGAATGATCTCCCCACGTTCCCGAGCTGCGGGGAGGTCGACGTACAAGAGCTTGTCCAGTCGGCCCGGGCGCACCATCGCTGGGTCAATCATGTCGGGGCGGTTGGTGGCGGCGACGACGTATACGCTCTTGCGCGCGTCGAGCCCGTCCAGCTCCGTCAGAAGCGTGTTCACGACGCGGGCGGAGGACTCGGACTGATTTTGAGACGTGCTTAATTAACATGGGTTCATAGGTAAAGAGGCAACTTACGAGGCTGTCGTCTCGCCGCGGGACCAGAGCGTCGAGTTCGTCAAAGAAAATAACGCAAGGCGAGGAGGCACGGGCGCGGGCGAATACCTGCCGTACTGCTCGCTCACTCTCTCCCACATACTGCAGGGATTTAGAATGAGATATCTCGAGCTATATATCCACCGAACCTTGTTAAGCAGCTCCGGGCCTTTGACGCTGATGAAATTGGCTTGACTCTCATTCGCAACTGCTTTGGCTAGGAGAGTTTTCCCGCAACCTGGAGGGCCCCAAAGGAGTACGCCGCAGGGGGCTGCAATACCGACGCTGCGGAAGAGGAGCGGACGACGCAAAGGGAGGACGATTGCCATCTGCAGTGCGTCGCGCGTCCCATGCAACGCACCAATATCGGCCCAGGTAACATCTGGAACCGTCGCAAAGCCCTCCCGTTGGGCGGAGGGTTGAACGTGCTTGAGCGCATGCATAAAGTCATCAGGCCTGATGAGTAGGGGAGCCAGTTGTTCGGGAGTGAGAGGTGAAGGGTGCGCATTGAGGAAGTGTGCAATGGAGCTGGCGGTGGGGTCAATCGGAAAGGAAAAGGTGAAAGCAGGGGCAGCAAGTGTGGGGAGGGCGGTTGACACAGATGGGTCGGCCATGAACACGTCGCCTTGTTGCTGCCCTGTTTCAGGCCCCGACGGGAGGATAAGAGTGCCGTCCGATAGCTGTTTGAATATGCGCTTCACGGCAATGATCCCCGCTGCGCCAGTCAAAGCCGCGAGATCTGCACCAACGTAGCCTGGTGTTGCCTTGGCCAGAGCAGCGAAGTCAAAGTCGCCGTCCAGTCGCAATTTTGAAGATAGAACGCGCAGGATCCTGAATGTGGGGGGTCAGAGGGTGCTTCTCCTTGACAACGGAATCGCATACTTTGCACGGGCTGCTTCGTCGGGAACCCCCATGCTGATCTCATGGTCGAATCTACCTGCCCGACGAAGCGCCGCGTCAAGCGAGTCCGGTCGGTTCGTCGCACCCATTACGATGACGGGTTTGTTGTCTGTCTTGTCCCAGGACATCTCTAGAGAATATGAGTTAGCCAAATGGTTGGGCCACGAGGTGAGAAAAGATTACCGTCCATGCACGTCAAAAATTGGGCGACAATGCGCCGCTCCATTTCACGCTGGGCGCTTTCGCGTTTGGGGGTGATTGCATCTATCTCATCGATGAATAGCAGACACGGGGCGACCCGCTGGAAAATGTTTAAACAGAGGTGCGGATGTAAACAAGACACGGACTTTTGCCTCCTCGAATGTATCTCTAAGGGTCTTTTCTGACTCCCCGGACATTCCTGATACGATGGAAGGGGCGGAGATACTGATGAATGGTACGCCGAGTTCCTGGAGGGAAGATGACTTGGATGAATACGCGTAGAAAATGAAATAAAAACGCACCCCGGCTATGGCATTCGCGAGGAGAGTTTTACCGGAGCCTGGGGGGCCATGTAGGAGGACTCCTCGGGGTGCTTGAACGCCAGTGTGGAGGTAGATTTCCGGATGGCACAGCGGCATCGCAACAAGTTCGAGCAGTTTCTCAATGCAATTCTCGATACCACCAAGATCAGCAAGGCGCGCCGTCGGGGGAGTGTGGTCTTTGGATATGGCTCCGGATATTTTAGGTCGCTTGGTTGCGATAGAGTCGTCGGTGCGAGACGAGCGCACTTTGCGCTTCCCATTTGCCACAACAGCTGCAACATCGGCAGAGGTCGAGGGTTGCTCTTCCAAGGTCTTTTCCGCAGTCTCCTCGACTGGCGGTGCGTTGAGGTTGATCCTACCACGACGGTGGGTGGACCACAGGCCTTGCATTTGCTTGTTGAGTACATTCGAACCCTGTCTGCTTTCTTGTAAATAAGCTGCACCCTAGACGGAATTGCGACGCACAGAGCCCTCCATGAGAGTGTAGAAGACGACGTTATTTTTTTAATATTTGGCAGTGTATCAAACACTGGTTGACTTCCCATAAGAGTTTTTGATTTTCTTTCGCATTTTTTCGCATTTCCGGCAGCGATGCCGGGGCACCTGTCAGGACCCCATCGTAGTTGGATCTCGTTAAAGACGGTTTGGACCCCCCAATAAAGCTTAAATAAAGTATAGTCTGGAGAGGGGGGGGTACCCCCTCTCCAGATTATAATGAACGAAATATACGCAGAACAAACGCTTTGGGCGCGGGCGCTTCGCTCGATTACTCCACTAACGTGGCTGTGCGTCTCCATCTCTCTCGCCTCCAACTCGTCTCGAGCACGTCGCTCGTCCTCAACCGCTTGAACTCCACACACCAGCGCGACGCCGGCATGACACCTGGCTGCTGACTCCGTTAACCCCAGCATGGCCGAAGCTCGCCTCAAAAATCGTGTCAAATCAAAGCCCATTGTCGTGATGTACGCGCTCGTTTCGCATTCGCTAAAGCACCTGCCATGCCCTGGCCACTGGCACCTCTTGAGAGAGAGCAGGAACAACGTTGCCGGGAGCGCGAGGTGCGTGTTTTCTTAACTTCTAGTTCTGGCGCTCAGCGCTGATATCACGGGCGGATCGCGGTTTCGCAGGCAGTCTACGGCCGGGCTTTCGTTGTTCTGTGCGTAGTCTACAAACCTCAATGTCCCCCAGCACAATCATGGCGAATTAACACGTCGATATCCATTGGGAGGGGAGGCTCGTGGTGGAAGGAGCGTTGACGCGTCGTTATTTTGTTTGGTGGAGGCGGCAGTGCTGCCAGCGCCGTGCATTCAATTATTATTCTACTCAAACAGATATTCTTATGGGAACTGGAAGGCATTAGATGTCTGGAATAAACACCCCATGCCGACATCGCTGGCACCCCGTAGATATTCCAGGAATAATAGAAACTCTTATGGGAAGTCAACCACTGCGACCGGCATCTCGCGGCTTAACAATTTTGCTTGCAGCCACGATATGCGTGAGTGTATTTCTGCTTTCTCTCGTCTTATCCACCGTTTATCGGTAATGCAGCGCCCAAGAAAGCAAAGAAAATATCGTTGAACGAGTTCCTCGGCGACAGCGGTGCGTACCGACACAAACCCCTTCCACACTCGCCCTTGACTCCTCATCTGCCCAGCCTTAGGATCATGGGCCGACGAGATGGACTCCCTTCCCAATGCCCGTAAGCTCCTGTGCACGTTGCACCCAGCTCCCTTGTAAACCATCCTTTCCTCAGCCGCCGTCAGAAGTGACGAGGAGATGGCCCGCGGCAACGACCGCTACGGACGCCGGGACGATTTCTTGTCAAGCCGACGTGCGTAAACCCTGCGACTCCATAGTCCTTTTTCAACCTGTCTCGTTTGCTCTCGTTCAGCGGATCGAATGGGCCCGCCTCGCGAAGATCTTCCCCTTCCCACTCAGGCTCCATACACAGCGTTCATCGGCAACTTGGCCTTTGACCTCACGGAGCAGGAGCTCGAGGAATTTTTTGGCTCTTCCAAGGTCTGTGGTGCCCCCCGCGAGTCTGTCAAAATGGCGCACTGACCAACACTGGCAGACAAAAACCATCAAAATCATCAAGGATAGGGAGGAAAAACCAAAGGGGTTCGGTTACATTGAGTTTGAGGACTTGGACAGTTTGAAAGAAGCCCTCGCGAAAAGCGGTTCCGTGGGTTGACAAACTCGCTCCATGTTTCTCATTCTCTAACCCCGCTTCAGAACTTCTCAGGCCGGACTATCCGGGTCAGCGTCGCGGAACCCCGTGAGTGAACTGTGTCTGTCGCTCTCGCTTCATATACTGACAACTTGATTTCTTAGCCAAAGAACGCGGTGCCTTTGGCGGATTCGAAGACGATTCCAAATTTGACAACCCTTGGCGGCGTGACGGCCCTCTTCCTCCCAGCTCGGATTCACGAGACTCTTCTCGCCGACGATTCGATGGGCCTCCGTCTGGGGATCGCGCGCTACCTTCACTATCGGAAGGCCCCAGCGACTGGCGGTCCAGTCGGCCGGCTCGGACGACACCTCTCGAAACTGATACCTCATCGTACCGGCGGAAGCCATCCGGGTTCTCCACGCCTGATGGCTCGAGTCCCGCTGACAAGGAGGAAGTTTGGGCCATTGGCAGCAAATTTAAACCGGCGCCTCCAGTCTCAGACGACAGTGGCTCGGGCAGTCGGTTCGGCAGTATACGTGGCCGGAGCGAGATGCCCCCTGCGAAAGAGGAGGAGAGTGATTGGCGCACTTCCCGGCCAAAGGCTGTTTCTCGTGATAGCGTTTCCCGTACGCTCTCGCAAATGGCGGCGTCTGTTTTATCGGCTGACTATTGTTTTATCAGCAAACACCTCCACGCCTCCTACCCCACAACTGAACCGTCGGAAACTGGAACTCTTACCCCGCTCTGGCAATGCGTCTGTCACGCCGAGCCCCTTGTCCTCGCCCAAAATCGGCCCCACGCCGCCTGCGAGCGCCGCTCCTCGATCCAGCCCTTTCGGTGCTGCGAAGTAAATTTCACCACTTTTCCCTCCGCTTCGAATCTTACCCACATCGCAGACCCGTTGATGTCACCTCTAAAGAGAAAGAGGTGACTGAACGCGTCGAGAAGGACCGGGAAGCCATCAAAGAAAAACTAACGATGTCGCGGACTAGTTCGCGGACTGCCACGGAAAGGACGGTATTCAACCGTACCAGAACGCCTCCGCCCGGCTCCGCTCCCCACTCCCCAAAGTCCCCGAAACTGGGACCCTCCGCTGCACCTGCTACTACCAAACCCGCGTCACCTTTGACTGCCCCAACCGTTCGGCCGACGCTCAGTTTTGCCAGTGCGGCCGCTAAAAAGGAAAACGTCCCGGAGAAAAAGGCAGAAGAGACCAAGGAAGTGGACGCGGAAGTTGGACGCGTTGCAGACGTTGTGTCGGAGGTTACTATTTAAGCTATGCTGTATGTAGAAATGTTGCTCGCATAATCTTTTGGTTTATTATCTATTTCTTGAACCGTCTGCACCACCGGGGGAAAGTGGCGGTGCTGTGTTTACGGCACCTACTTTCCTGCCACAAGCCGCGGTTGAGTACCGTGAATATGGCGCCGTTTGAACTCCCAAGGGCTGTTGTTTCTGGGCTCAAAGAAAGGATAGAATGCTTGACAGTCCAAGGCAAAGACGGAGTTTCACTGGTTCATCTCCAAAGCTTTACGACGGTACTTAGGCGACAGGTTGTATGTTGGAACTGCTACTGGGACCCTCCACATCTACAGCATTGACGACACCGGTATGGTCCCGCGCCGTGCATCGTTTGGCAGCCTAATGATCGAGCTGAAGACGGCGAAGAAACAGTCACCTTGGTAGAATCCAAGAAGGGCCTGGCGCGAAAGGCCATAGAGCAAATCGGCTTTATCAGAGACATAAATTCCTTGGTCGTACTGTCTGGCAAGTACGTTTGGTTGGATCAACACCGGATATTCATTTATGTTTTAGAGTCTACGGTCACCTTGTTTCCACTCCCCACCTTTTCCCCTGCCACCCCGTTGCTCAAGGCCAAAGCGGCATTCTCATTCGCGATTCATTCCGCCGTCCAACACATTTCACACGAAACTCCGACAGGAGAATTCTCGAAAGCAGCTCCAATACCAACCCTAATAACGCAGCTGGTCGTAGGATGCAGGAGAAAGGTCGTGATATATTCGTGGAAGGATGGGGATCCACAAGGATCCAAGGTGAGGGACTTGCACTTTGCGTCGAATTTATTTGACGAGTATCAGGAAGCTCCGCTGCCGCATTCCGCTCGAGTAATCTCATTCTTCGACAAAGATACGGCCTGTTTTGCATATTCTCCCACCGAGTATGCGATTTTCTCCGTCCCCACGATGATCGCAACGGATATTTCCGTCCCTCTACCTGTTACAGCTGCTGGGACGGGGATGGCCGCATTTACTGGACTGGGACTTGGGGGATACATGACTCTTGGTCTTGGCGCAAAGCCAAAACCTGCTGCCATCCAAATCAGCGCCTCCGAGGTACTGATCCTCAAGGACAGTACGTTTGGTTTCCTTTCACTATCTGCTACGCCTCATTGTCTTTGTAGATGAGGGGATCTTCATTGGACCCGATGCCGGACCTTCAAGACCGGGATCTATCGAATGGCCCGCCCCTCCAGAAGAGATTGGTATGCTTCTCGCGCTTTTCTGCTCAATTTATAATGACCCTGATACGGGATTAAAGCGTTTGTCAAGCCGTACATA
Source organism: Mycena filopes (assembly GCA_029281495.1). NCBI lineage: Eukaryota > Fungi > Basidiomycota > Agaricomycetes > Agaricales > Mycenaceae > Mycena > Mycena filopes. Next base: position 102,844 of record JARIHR010000120.1, on the reverse strand, counting down.
TTTTCAGTCCTACCCCCCGGGTCCATTTCCCCCCCATTTTCAAAGCCAGGAGTCGAGCCTTCCGGGACAGCCCCACAGTCGGCCATAACGCCAACGACCGTTGTACAGATTCGTTCTTCTATATCTTTACTCCCAACACAAACTCTTTCGTTCCCATTCACCCACTCGGTGTCAGCATCTTCTACCCCTCCTCACCCACCGGCGATGAATGCTATCGTCCGGTTGATGACGGCTTCTAGTGCCGGGAAATCCCCGTTGTTCCTCGTAACAACTCCTACAGATCGAGCCGCTGCCACCACTGAAGGGAGCACGATATGGCAATTCAAGATGAAGTCTTGGGATACCCAGATCGATGAATTGGTTGCGGCAGGGCAATATGCTGACGCCTTGACCCTGTTGGATACCATCGACCTCATTGCGCTCGCGGACAAGGTATTTTCTCCAGAAATGCGGCGCTATCTTCGTGCTCAATTCTGTTCACCAGGAGCAAAGAGCGACCCAGATACGTGGACTGAACGCGGTTTCTCAATTCCGCGCTTCTCAATTCGACACGGCGATCGACACCCTCATCGCCTTGGATGTCAATCCCGCCAAAGTGGTCGCACTTTACCCGGAGGCGGTCGCCGGACGATTGTCCGTACCGCAAGACGCTTGGATACCTTTGTTCGGCGGACCAGCGCAACCGGGACTCGACGAGGATTCCACCTCGTCCACTCCGAGTCCAACTGATTCGCCGAAGGATGGGGAGGATGCTGCCCACCATGAACGGATCTCGGCTGAGGCATTGGAGACCTTGATCACCTCTGCCTCTGGTACAATTCGCGGACGATTCAAGACGGGGCTCGGCGCGTTCCTACCGGCTTCGTTGAAGGAGGATGATCGAGCATCGACTCGTCCACCGAAGCCTAAGCAAACAGTTCATGGCAAGCATACGCGCCTCCATTGCTTGTCCGCAACGCTGACGGTCGTACAGATGACTTACCTCGCTCGGTGGAGACCTTACTACGCTATTTGTCTGATCGCCGTCCCAAAGTTGCTGCGGCCTTGGCAGCAGTGGGTATCACTCCTGCGAATCAGTCACACGAGATTGCTTTCCTGTCGGAGACATCCGTAGAAGACTTGTTTGCGCTGCCAAATGCCCCTCTGTCTGCCCTCACTCCGGAGCAGCTCCTCAGATTCGCCCAGATCGTGGACACGGCGCTTTTTAAATCTTACCTCCTCATTCGCCCAGGGCTACTTGGCTCGCTATGCCGAGTATCAAATTGGTGCGAGGTCTCAGAGGTAGAAGAGGAGCTCCTGGCCCGCAAGGTCTAACAGTCCATCTGTGTTTTCCTCGGCTCGCTAATCCACATGTCCTCGCCCAGAAATTTGCAGAGCTCCGAGATCTATACAACGGCAAGAAGATGCATCGGAAGGCATTGGATCTTCTCAAGCAGTGCGTGTCTGTACATGGTAGAGCTGAAAAACCGCGTGCTGACTCTTCTGTAGCTTAAGCGAGCAAGAGACGGACATTGAGGACAAGCTCAGGCCATCGATCGATTATTTGCAAAGGCTAGGACCTGAACATCTGGATGAAATCTTCGTCTCTTCGCGATGGATCTTCGAAAAGGACAGTTCAATAGCTTTCCAAGTGGGTCAAATCTATACAAATGTATCCAATGCCATTGATGACACTGTCCCTAGATTTTCACCTCAGAGGACGTAGAGCTCCCTCGGCCGGCTGTTGCCGATTACTTGGAGAACATCGATCCTCTCTTGTGCATCCGCTATCTCGAGTTCCTAATTGAAGAGCGCAACGAGGAGTCGACCGTGTTCCATGACCGACTAGCAGAGTTGTACCTCAAGATGACGCTGTCCGCGAAGAAACAGAGCGACAAATGTGGGTCTGTTTCCGGTGTTCTAGATACAGTGTTGACTGCGCGTAGCCTGGTCGCAGCACTACACTCGGCTGTTGAGGTTCATCGATTCAACGGATCGCTATAGAATCGACAGATTGTATAGTATGATATCCTCTGAAGGTTCGCGTCTTCCTGCCCTCCTCTCCCCCTCGCTCACGGGTTTTAGACTTGTTCGAAGCTCGTGCGATATTACTTGGCCGTTTTGGCCGGCATGATCAAGCACTAGAACTTTATGTGTACCGTCTGCAAGACTATTTCAAGGCCGAGCAGTACTCAACTTCATTCGAATCTTCTTCCGTCTTTTCTCATGGTGCACACAGACATTGTGCGCGCGTTTACCGTGCGGGAACAGAAACCTCCGGTGTATACCTGACACTATTGCGCATCTATCTCCGCCCCACCGTCAAGAGCGCCTCCGACCTCCTCCAGCCTGCCTTGGAGCTCATCGCGCGGCATAGCCCTCAGTTGGATGCCGTCGACACGCTCCAACTACTTCCTCCGCTGGTTACCACACAGGATATACGTGCCTTTCTCATTGGAGCCCTTCGGGCGCCCATATTTGACACCCGCGTTGTCCGTAATCTTAGCAAGGCTCGCGGAGATCAAGTCGAGCGGAAGTTGATGGCTCTGCAGACGCAAAGGGTCAAGGTCACCGACAGTCGCATGTGCATATTCTGGGTCTCCTGCTTGTGACTTGGCTAAGTTTCGTCTATATAGATGCCCGCAATGCCACAAACGCATCGGAAATAGTTTTATTGCGGTCCATTCTCCCAGGTCAGTTATTTTCGTGCTCTTCTACCTGTGCTGACACCCAGAAGGGGCGAGGTTACGCATTATCAATGCCGCGAAGCATTTTCACGGCGACTGAACGAGACAAGGCATTGATAGCGAATGCATATAATATATCTGACTGGACTTTTGTTCCTCGATTGAACTCGCACAAATGAACAGTATGTAGTGATGTAGCTGAAGCGGCCATCGAGGCTATTACATCGACCTCAACACAAACTCAACAAACGCGTCCACCATCCCCGCCGTCACAACGTGTCCGACGCCCTCGAATACCCTCACTTCCTTGCTTCCGCTCGCTCCGACCTCCAGTCCTTCCACAAACGCCTCACTCGCCGACCATGGCACAAGCGCGTCACTTGCACCCGACATCACAAGCACCTTTTTCCCTAGAAAGGGATTCTCGAGGCCCTTGCTCTTGTAGGGTAACGCAGTCAACGCCTTGGCCTTGATCACTTCTAGAAGGGCGTCGGGAAAGTGTGGTGGTCCTATTGCGATCCCCAGCGCCGTTGCGCGTCCGTGCATCAGGGCATAGTAGTCAGGGCATGCAATGATTGGCACCGCCAACTTCACCCGCGGGTCGCTCGCGGCTACCATCCACCCCCAAGGCTGATACCTGCGACACCCCACTCGACGACACTCCGCTCGCCCGACGGAAACAGGTGGGGCTCCAGAAAGTCGATCAAGAAAGATACGTCCTGCGCCGTCCCCACTAAGCCTCGGAATGAGTGGATTGCCTTTGTACTGGAACCAAAGACAAGCCTTGGATAGAGTACATGTCATTACTGTGCGTTATCGTTTAACGCTGCTGAGCGCAAGCATCAAATGCGACTGACACATGGTTATCGTTTGCTTCAAACCCCAGATTGGCGACTTTGCTTTCAAGTCTGGAACTAGTCTCGGACCAGCCTCTCCCGACATCCCAATCTGGGAACCCTGTCGTGAGAGTCTGGGCGTAAGTCAACCAGTTAGCCGTACCATTGCGCTATCATCCTTTGATGGCATTCAGACGTCGGTTGCAGGAGGTTCACACGGATTCTTGGGTGTAAAATGAAGCACGCTCTCGATTATGGGGTAAGTACCGTTCCAAAAATATATATACGAACTGCTATAGTTTGGGTCTACAATATGTTCAGCAAACATGGAGTGAATGGATGTGTTCCTCGATGCAGAACGAATATTAACTTGTAAACAAACCAGGAAAATGTCTCGAGGACACAGAAAAAAATTGCATCCTTGAGGGCAAGTAAAGCAAACATCAGGCCTGCTTGAGAGTATCTCAAGCAGCAGGGATTCATCCAAACCAATTATTTGCCTGCCAATAAGACGTGTGAACCTGCTGCAACCGATGTCCGAAAGCCATCAATGTTTGATAGCGCAATGGTACGGCTAACTGGTTGACTTACGCCCAGACTCTCACGACAGGGTTCCCAGATTGGGATGTCGGGAGAGGCTGGTCCGAGACTAGTCTGGAACCGTGATTGCGAAGATTCTATCTCAATTCGCTAAGGCAGATATCGTCCGATTGAGACAAGCCCACCCACGAAAGCAATGACCATGAGATCTTTCTCGCTGGCGTGTTCTTCCGCAGCTTTGACGACGGCGGTGATTACATTCTGCACGTTTGGGGAGTCAACGGACGACAATCGACCGTGAAGAAGAAAGAGGGCGAGGGATCGGTTTGGTTGAGCTCGGAAAGGACTCTGTAGTGTATATATGAAGTTGGATACCCGCTACGACGATCGTTTGCTTCATTGGAGCAAGACGCAGTACAAGTAGTCGAGGCAAATCAGCCGACCACTGATCGATGATCGACGGTTGAACTTGAACCTCGACTTCGATGCCAGACCTCGATCCGACCAGCAACTCAAATTACTCAGAAATCGCGTCCCAGGATGTTGCATTTGACTGGAAGATCGACTTTCCCGCGCAGCTTATCTCGGGCTCTGCTACTCACCGCTTGAACGTCCTCGTCAATGGCGTCTCCGAGGTTATGCAAGTTGACTGCAGTCACAAAATTCACAATGGATCTGTATTCAACCACTGTTTCGCATTCATAGCTTTGACACGTCGGACCTCCAAATCCATCGCGTACAAGTTGAAGGTTCACCAGTGCAAGTACGTCTCCAGACCTCACGCCGATTGTCCGATGATGACGGGCCTAGCACGAGCTAAAGGCCAAGCACCCTGTTATGGGATCTGCCCTGCACGTCCCTCTTCCCGAGGGCTTAAAGTCCGGAACCTCGATCCAAATCTCCATATTTTACAATACGACGAAAGATTCCACGGCACTCCAGTGGCTTGAGAAAGAGTATGATAACTGTCAGTGTCTTCAAGGCTGTCTAAAGGCTTACCTTGCCCGCAAGGCAAACACAGGGGAAATCATTTCCGTATCTGTTCAGTCAATGCCAGCCCATCTACGCGCGAGCTATGGCGCCGTTGCAAGACTCGCCGTCCGTGAAGATCGTACGTATTGATTCGTCCACCGCATGCCGTTTTCAATGTAGACCAGACGTATAGCGCAAAAGTTACTTCAGTTCTCCCCGTCCTGTTGTCTGCCTTGCGTGTCTCCCCTCCCGCAGATGGTCCCGCTCACGATGGCAAGATCGTCGGAAAGGACGCCGTGACGTACACGTACACCCAGGTACTAACGTGTTGCATGCTAAATAATGCTGGAAGTTGACTGAACCCCAGCCCGTCCCTATCCCATCATACATCATTGCCCTCGCCGCCGGGAACGTCGTATACAAACCCTTCCCACAGCTTGAGAACAAGCAATGGCGCACCGGTATCTGGGCAGAGCCCGAGCTGATCGAGGCTGCTTACTGGGAATTTAGCGCCGATACAGCGAGGTCGGTTGTGATGGGCTAGCGCCTTGCCAACTAAACACTACACAGGTTTTTGGCTGCGGAAGAGGAAATCGTAGGGCCATATAGATTTGGTGTATATGACTTGCTCGTCTTGCCGCCGTCTTTCCCGTATGGTGGCATGGTAAATTTGCGCCTGTACCGAAGATAACGCTCTAATTCTGTTTTTTCTTCCCAGGAAAATGCCTGTCTTTCTTTCTTAACCCCAAGCGAGTTTCCCCTCTCAAGCCATTTTTGCATCTCAACAACTTGACTCAGGCTTGCTCACCGGAGACCGCACACTCGTTGATGTCGTCGTTCATGAGCTTACACACTCCTGGTTTGGGAATGGTGTAACGTTCTCGTCCCGTCTTTTCTCCTTGACTTCTTCTCATTTTGTTCTTCAGCCACGCGCACGCGAAGCATTTCTGGCTGAACGAAGGGTGGACAACATACATGGAGCGCCTCCTGGCCCAGGTCCTGCACTCTCCTGCCGCGCGGGGGTTCTCCTATGTAATTGGCGCCAAAGGACTCGCGGACGAGTTGAAACTTCGCGCCTCTACCCCACACCTTCAGCGCCTGGTCATTGAGTTTGCGGTCGGCGAGGATCCTGACGAAAGCTACGGCGAGATCCCTTACGAAAAAGGGTCCAATCTCATTTTACATCTGGGTAAATACAATTGCACCACCACATTCGAACGACATGTTGACAAATTTCACAGAGCGGACTCTTGGTGGGCTGGACGTATTTCTTCCTTATGTCAAGGACTATGTCAACACCTTCATCGGAAAGAGTGCTACTACCGAGCAATGGAAGGCTCACATATATTCCTACTACGAAACGCACGGCGGTCCGGATAAAATCAAGGCTCTCGACAGTGTCGACTGGAATGTGAGATTTATCTTTACCCATTGTTCCGCCTACATCGACCACTACAGGCATGGTTCTACGGCGAGGGCTTGAATCTTCCTGTTGAAATGGAATATGATGTTACGCTTGCGCAAGCGGCTTACGCCCTTGCGGCTCGCTGGGACACATCGCGTTCGGTGTCTGAAACTACCGCACTTGATTTTTTGAAGTCGGATCTGGATGCTTTCAGCTCAACCCAGATAGGTTTCGCGCCTTTCCATATATTTCCTTCCTCGCGTCACTGACTCGGTCTTCATCTTAGTTGTGTTCCTCGAACGTCTTCAAGACTATGACACCCTGCCGGCGATGCACGTCAAGCACCTCGGAGCCGTCTACGAGATAGCAAGCACCCCGAACTCAGAGATCCGCCTCCGCTTCTACAATCTTGCTCTCTCACCGCCTACCTCGCCAGCGGCTGCACACTTTGCACCCGAGGCAATCAAGTGGGTTGTGGGCGCTGATGGGAGCGGGGTGATCAAGGGGCGCATGAAATTCTGCCGTCCAATCTTCCGCGGTGTTTTCCAGGTAAACGAGGGTCTTGCAAAGGAGGTATGGGAGAAAAACCAGAACGAGTTCCATCCAATAGCGCGAAAACTTATCGACAAGGTCGGTCACCTCTTTCAAGTGCGAATGATTAACATCAACTGAACATATGTTCTCAAGGATTTGGGCTTAGCGTAGACTCTTGTATTCCTACGAGCTTCGATGTAAAATAGATCTGCGAGCTTCAAGGCAAAAAACTATACATGTAGCCGACTCCGGAATTCAATCACCGGGGCTTACCGATGTCTGATTCGGACATGTTGTCTCTTACCTCCCCTGCTTTTTGGCTCGTGCTCGCCGAGGCAACACATATACTCTGCCATCTGTTTGAACCGCAAACCGCACTGCAGGGTATCGGATGGGTGGTCTTAATTCCTGGGCTCTTCATCGGTGTCGGTGATCTTCCTCTAACCACACCGCTGGTTCTTGCATCCTACGGCTATTTCTGCTGCTGTCTCAGCCTCTCAATTCTCGTGTATCGCTTATCTCCCCTTCATCCGCTATATCATATCCCGGGACCTCGACTGTGGAGGTTAACTAAACTCACTGGGGTGTATCTGACCTATACCGGTCACCAACATCTCGCGATCAAGCAGGCGCACGACAAGTATGGCCCTGTTCTCAGGACTGGTAGTTGGCCTCGCCAGTCGCTGGTTGTGTTCTGGATTTAATGATGAACCTGTAGGCCCCAACGAGATCAGTGTTATCGACGTTGACGCTGTGGTCTCCGTCCTTGGTTCGGGCGGTTTACCAAAAGGACAATGTGAGATAGCTCTGAAATCATTCGATTTTTGTCGTTCAATTGCATCCCAGACTACGAGGGTCGAAAGGATCCTAATGCGCCGCTAAATTTGATAGTGCTACAGGGAGATGGACATGCAAATAGGCGGAGACTATGGAACCGGGGCATGAGCACCGAATCTTTGAAGGAATACGAAGAAATCATTGCCAAGAGAGCAACTCAATTGCTTGGTTGCATTGTTGCTTCACCGAACCTGAAATATGTGGACTTGTCTGCTTGGATCTCTTATTTTTCGTGAGTAGCTTCCAAATATTCGCGTCTCTAGACATTAAATAGCTCGGTTCAGGTTTGACTTCATGGGAGACATGGCGTGAGTGAGGCGAGATCTCCACTACGTCGACTCACATCGATCCTTTAGATTCGGGGGAGGGTTCGAGCTTCTTGCCAATGAGGTTGAGCGCAAACAGACGTGGCCGATCATCGGAAATTTCGCCATGTGCGCATATTTTATAGCAACTCTGGAAATTTTGACAACGGAAAATGAATCACAGAATGGCTGCACTGTACTGCCATGTGCCATGGGCGGCCCGAAGCCTGCTTCTCGTCCCACTTCCTGCCCGAGATAGGTTGCGGAAATTCGGGCGTGACAATGCCCTGCGTCGCTCCAAGTCAACAGCAAAAACAAAAGACCTGTGGTATCATCTGGTACGGAACTTCTTTGTTCATCAAGACCTCTACCTCAAGAGACCAGACGGATGAGGCCGGCTTGGAAAAGAAGAAACCCACTCTAGGTGATGTGGTGGCAGACGGGGCCACTGCTGTCGTCGCCGGAGCCGACACGACCGCCGCTGCATTGGCTAGTCTCTTCTTTTTCCTGCTTTCCCACCCAGAATACTATGAACGACTGCAAGCAGAAATAGGCTCGCATTTTCCTCCCGGAGCTGACCCTCTCGACACAAGAAGCCACACCGAGATGAAATTTTTGGAGGCCTGCATGTTAGTGAATCTTGTTCCAGATGATATACCGCCTAACACGAGTCCAGAAAAGAAACACTGCGACTTCACCCTCCGGTGCGCACCAGTGGACCACGACAGGTTCCCCGCGGCTCTCAAGGAAAAGTCATCGCTGGCGTGTGAGTCGTTTGATTGAGTTTGCCGTTCCTACCCTTACCTCGTCCCTTGCCTCCTCAGATTTGTACCTGAAGGAACGCAAGTCTACGTTCCACCCTACTCCTTGCACCTGGATCCTCGGTATTTCTCTCCAAGCCCAGAGTGATTCATGCCCGAACGATGGATTGATCCCCTTCTGGCACCAAATACAACCGCATTTATCCCGTTTTCCTACGGTCCCTCGAATTGCGTGGGACAGAACTTGGCCATCCAGGAGATACAGATGGTAACGTGCCTCCTCCTCAGCCAACTCGACATTCGGTTCGTTCCCGTCTCTTGACAATTGCATAGACTTAAATCGTCCTCTAGCTTTGCGCCGAATTTCGACGTGGCGGCGTGGCCTCAGCAATTACACGACTATTTTATAACCACCAGGGGCCCACTGATGGTGTCGATAGAACGTCGCTTGTAAGAATAACACTTTCTGGGCCCTTAACCTCTATTATTTCGGGAATACATAAGCGCTATGAAAGTTTTTGCAAGGGCTCGATAACCATGCCCATCTAGACAAACGATAAGTAAGATACGGCGGTCTGTGAGATGACGCACCTTCTTGACAACTCGCGGTAGGGTCCCCTTCTGGAACGCCACTCGTGTGTTCCATTCTGCACCCAGCGGCGCCTCCATGCTACGCTCAAACTGGGCTCGGCTGGTAAATGGATACGGCAAATCCTTAACCTGGTACTTGGCCGCCTTCTTATCCCGTTTCTCGGAGATGATAATATTGGCCTTGCCGTGGTCTGCACGGTCGGACGGTGCAATTCCAGGAATCTTTTTGATGAATTGTGGTCTGGGTTTAGTCTTGTGAGTAGAGGGACCACCCCATGATCCCTAGCCAAAACAATGAGCGAGCGTATTGCAATAAAAGGGATACTGTACCCATCCAGGTAATGTAGTGTCGACTTCTCGCGGGGCATCAGAGGCGATCTCACGTCGTTTGGCGTCCTCGAAGTCCTGAAACAAGATCGTCAGCACGACCACGTCGGTTGCAAAAGTAGAAGCAGCCATACACGAACGACGTTGTCTCCCGCAAATGCGAGAGCAACCAGATCCCTCTGCTCAAACGCCCTAACGGCGGCCTTACCAGCCTTCCCTTGCTTTTTGAGTTGAAGGGCCTGCTCTTGAGCATCAAGCTCGCTATTGGCACCTTCGTCGTCTTGGTCTGCAAAGGCTGTGGTAACCTTCGGCTTGGACTGCGCCTCAAGGTCGTTCGCGCCGAGGATCTTGTCCATGGCGATTTCGACAATCTCATCATCCTGAGCGATAGCGACGGCTGTCTTGTCCATTTTCTTCTCGTTCTTGGCGAGTTTGTGGCGCGCCTTGTCCATAGTTTTGCTATCCTTGCTAACAACGACATCATTCTTTGTGCGCGGAGCCTTCGGGCCGGCCGACGATGCCGTTTGAACAAGCCAGGGATTTTCAACCACAGGGGTTGCAGAGGACAGCGGGCGAGATCGAGCGAACGTTACGGGAGGGGTATGTGGATGCATGGGGGACGTTGGGCGGGCAGGAGCGACCATAGCTCTCTCTGAAGGGATCGTAGTCTACAGGGGGAGATCAGTGGAGAGTTTAGTATGACTGAGATGTGAAAATTGACCGTTTTGGAGGTGTTCTCCGTTCCAGGACGATAGGTAACCCGACCCCCAATACGCTGAGTGATCACGCCGGAGCCGGTAACGTCGCCATCCTCATCTGCACTTTCCTCTTCCACACGCAGGCCCATTTCCGCCGTAAAGTCGTCAGCCATCTTGTTCGCCTCGACATTCCGCCGCTGCATGGCATCTTGCATGAATTTCATACCGAAGACGCCTTTCTGCCTGGGAGGACCGTCATCCGCTTCCTCTGCAAGAGATCTCAGCTCATTGAAAGCCGAGCGTTTGATGCTCTCCTCGTCGCCCTCATCCGCAGAGTCTTCGTCGTCACTACCACTGGGGCCGTCTTTCTCTCCGCGAATCAGACGGGCTAGTCGTTCCTCCCGCTCGAGTTCTATTTCCATCTCCCTCCGTCCACCCACGCCCTCAAACTCGTTGTCCTCTGCTTCCCCTTCCACTCTTGCTCGGTTCCACTTGGCGTTTCTTTTAATCCGCATCCCGGCGCGTTCCCTGGCACGATCCACCTCCCGCCGCATAGAGTTTTCGCCGTCATCATTATCCTCCTCACCATCCACGCCTGCACGCTCCGCACGCTCCTTCTTTCCGCGGGCGATCTTGCGATACACCTTGCTCTTGATTTTCGCGACGCGACGTGCCTTCACCTCCCCACGGAACGCCAGCTCGCGCATCTGCCGCAGTTCGCCACGTCGTTGTGCGACCTCTTCAGGTGACAGGGTGGCCGCGAGGAGTTGATTCTCGGTGCGCTGGATGTCTGCATCCTGTGCGAGATGCGCTGTCCCAAGGAGTCGCGACACAGCCGTTTCAAGTTCCGTGGTTGGCTAGTGGGCTTCTAGTTAGCATCTATGGGAAAGCAAATACGGATGAGGATATTCACCTTGAATTTCGCGGCAAGCTCGGCATTTGAGACGCGACCTACCTGATGGGGAGCCTGCAGCGGGAAGCTTAGGTGCTCTGCCTGTATTATTAGCGGGCGTCAACGGTGTGTAGTATCCTTTTATCGTCCGCACTGACCTCCCGAATGCGCTTCATGCTAGGGCCCCACTTCTCAACCTCCTCTTTGGTCGCCTCGTATGCCGCCTCGCGATCTACACGCGCTTGGGTGCGCAGTGGAAGTGGCGCCGCCAGTGCCCCCGCCACCGACCGCCTTGATCTTTTTCCCGGTCGATTTGGTTTTGGGACGGACATCGACTGAACCCGCTGCGAGGGTCTTTTGAACAGCACGCAGCGCGGCCGGGGCAGCATCCGAGAGCGGCGCGAGCAAGTCCGCGAGGGTGAGCTTCTGTGCGCCGGTGCTGCTGCCCACCTGGAACTCGCCTTCTGCTCCGGCCTGGGTGCGCTCTTTGATCGCGACCACGGCACGTTTTTTACGCGGGGCGGTGGTGTCGGCGTCAACTGGAGCCTTCCGTTTTGCGGAAGGCGGAGGAGGTGCGTCGGAGGGGAGGCCGGAGATGAAATCGTGCAGGGCAGTCAGTGCCTCCGGAGAGGCGTCATTATAGTCGGCGCCCAGTGATTCTGCCGCCTCGTCCGGTGAGTCGATTTCAGAGTCGGGGTCCGCCTCCAGGTCGTCGTCCTCGTCCTCGGAATGAGGAGCTACCGCGGCATCCCTCAAAGGTATTGGAGGCTTCATCAAAGGAGGACGCTGCTCCGCATCCGAGTCTTCGTTATATACCTCCCCCTTGCCGTCCAGTACATCTAAAATATCAATGTATGTGTCGGAATCGAGGTCTTCTTCATCCTCTGCCCCAGAGTCCGGTTTGGGCGTCTGCATGTCATCGTCTTCATTCAAGTCGACGTCAGCGAATCGGACCGCCCTCTTCTTTCTTGTTGCAGGGGCGTTTTTCTGAGATAAAATGTAGCGAGATGCTGGAAATAAATTAAGCACTCACCCTCCCGAAGACCCCAGCGAACCCATCCGCGTCTCCGTCAATGTCCTCAAACGCAGCGTCGCTGTCAATCTCTTCGTCGTCCTCGCTGTCAATCTGGTCTCCCTCCCCGAATAACCGCGGCTCCGTCTTGTCATTTTCGTCTGAATTGTCGTCCCTCCCGTCGGCCCCATCTTCGCCGTAATCATACTCGAGATCCACCGTCTCACGGCGCGGTTTTCTGCCTTTGCCCTTGGCGCGACGACCGCCTTCGTTTTCCACAAGCTCATAGACATCTTCCACTCGTGTGGTTGCGGTGTTTGTGCTGCGGCGCTTCAAGTATCCTGCAGCATTTGCCTTGGCTCTTGCATCTGGAGCTCTGGGTTTGGACGTCGAAGGTCGGCTCGACCTCGCCATGTTGTTGGGAATCAAGTTTGCTCGTTTTTTGATCGAGCCGGAGCCTGTAATAGCTTGGATTTGATGTGACAAAGTAACATCTCCTTCTCCCTTCCACCTTGTGTTGTGTCTCGACAACATATTCCTTTGTATTTATCGCCGCCAACCCTCGCGATATCCCCGCCGCCGCCCGTCCATCTGCCGGCCCTTTTTAGTCCGCATCTGCGCGTCGTGTCCCCGCCTGTTGCCAAACACCACCATGCCTCGTCGCGCCGCACCTCGGCCAGCGGACTTTGTCGACCCTGGCTTGGACCAGCCACACCCCGCATCCTCCTCCCTCGACGATCAAACCCGCTTGAATCGCTCATGCCTCCGCACCCACTGGAAATGGGCCGCCTTTAGCCAGTTCTTCTATACCTTTTCTCATCTTTTCGCTATGGAGGATGTCTCTCTCACCGTCAGTCGCCCTTTCTCGCGTCTTTCATCCTCTTTTTTCGTGTCTTTGATCTTCCTCTACCGCCCCAGGACATCGAAGACGATCTCGTCCGTGAATTCAACATCTTCCTACCACGCGTCATGGCCAGACTCTTGTTTATCTTGTCCTACGACCGCAAAGTCTCGTAAGCCACCCCGTCTCCATCCTACACCCAAATTCCGCGTCCTGATCGCGTTTCAGCCTCGATAATTGGCAGTCGGCCCTCCGGAAGCAGCATAAGCGACGGGACCCCTCGTCCAACCCCATAGGCCCTGAGCCTCATACTGGAACCCCGGAACCTCGCTATCGCTACGAGTCAGTGTCTGTCGACGACCCTACGCCGGCGTCTCCCGATGCTGCAGACGCGGAACCGCGTGCGAGCACGCCTAACGGCGAGCCAGATTTTGCTGCCTCAGACAAGGCCGAATCTGCGCTCCCGAGCGGTTCGAGAGCGAATACAGAGGAAAAGGCGAGCCCTGTCTCTGGAGCGGTCCCCCAGGAGGAAGAGGAGCAGGAGGAGTCCAAGGACTGGCTCGACCTACCAATGCAAACAAAGCTCGACTCGATGCATCTCCTCACCGAATGGCAGTTCCAGAACCCAACACGTCTCCGCACCTTGATGAAGAGCGACGACGACGAGGCCACCTGGGTTCGTTTCATCTGGGTGTTCCTTTTAATCTACTTATTTCTCTCTAGCGCATCGAACCGATTGGTTATGACGCCAAATCCAATGCATACTGGCTCATTGGCGGTAAGCGACTACTGCTCCTCAAGTATATCGTCTGGTCCTAACAGGTTCTCCAGCCGATCGTCTGTGGATTCAGCGAGCACTTCCCAAACCTCCAAGATACACCACCACGACCTCTTCGCTCAAGCGCAAGAGACCTGAGAATAAAGCCAGCGTGGCAAAATCCAAGCGACCGGCGGCGAAGCGCCCACGTCTTGTCGGCGAGGATTCTGGTTTGGCCATCAGCGTCCCCGTGGGCGGCGGCCGCGCCGCCAAGGCGCAAGCAAAACTCAAGTTGGATGCACAGGCCAAGGAGCTCGCGGACCTCAACCGTGCTGCGGGGTTTAAAACGCGCACCTCCCATGGTGGTCGGAATCCTGTTGCGCTCGCGAGACCCCTTGGAACGCGGGTGAGCTCACGGCTACGCGGGGTGGACGAAGATGAGTGGCAGGCCGTCCCTCAGGATTGGTTGGCGGATGGGAGCAGTATGGCAACCGCGGCGAAGGCTGGCCAGACATCGGACGACAGTATTAGTGATTTGACTGAGCTCAGCGAAGAGGAGTCAGAAACGGCGATGAAAGAGGAGGAAGAGGAAGAGGAAGAAGCAGCAGATACGGTAAACTCAGAGGAAGAGATCAGTCCTGCTGCTGAAGCTCCGGAAGCGGGTCGGGCAGAGAATGATAGAGACGATGGGCAGCCGGACGGATTCGTCGAGTGGGAGACGGTGAGTATTCACAGATGAAAATCCTCGACATTTTGTTTGATGAAGCGCAGATTTGCGTCACTCTCTCCGACTGGGAGCACATCGCGGAGCGGTTCGAAAAGGGCACGCATTATACAGAAAAGGCGCTGTATAAAGTTTTGACGAAGGATATCGTCCCCATCGTCACCGAGGAGCTTCGGGTGAGCATCTCACCTCCCACGTTGGTTTCTGCCTGCTCATTATCGTCCTTTATTAGGAAATTGAGCGCAAACGCCGCCTGGAAGAGGCAATTGTACATCGCAAGCGGTCGTCGCGCATCGCGAACAAGGAGAGCGAAAAGGAGGAGGCGCGATTACGATCGCGGGCCGGAAGGGAGGTGGTGGAGAAGAAAAATCGCGCCCAGAGGCTTGAGGCGCGGTTGGCGAAGGAGGAGGCTGAGCGGGAGCGGAGAGAAGCTACTAGAGAGCAACGTAGAAAAGCCAAAGAAGAGGAACAAGAGAGCCAGTCCGTGGCTGAAGATGAAAGGTCTGCCCTTCCTTTTTCTTTCTTTCGTCCTTGTCTGAACTATATCTTTGTAGCACGGACATGCACGTTGATGTAGTGGGAGGGGTTGATTCTCCGCCGGTACACCTGAATCAAAGTACCCACATTGCGCAGGATACAAAGCGTCGAAACGGGAACGTTACGGCGAGTACCTCGGCGAGCGGGAGCGGTACTCGCACTCCCATCGGAGAGGATTGGGTTCTCAACTGCGAAATATGTCACAGATCGGGGGTTAATGTTGTAAGTTTGGATATTTAATGCGCCGAGCCTTTGACTCATTCTTTAGGACGACGATGTGCCAATGGTATGCTGCGGTGCATGTTCTCAGTGGTCTCATGTCATTTGCCATGACCGTGCGGACGCCCAGGCAGGGCGCCCTCGGCGCAATTGGGATCAGGTCGAATTCTTCTGCCGTCCGTGCCAAACGCTCCGGATGGCGGCCAAAACCTCCAGGCGGTACCCACCACAACCAGAACAGCAGCATCATCATGTTTCCAACCAGTACGTGTCACCAGCGGCCCCGCCAACGTCTTATGTGCATTCTGGGACCACCCACTCGCAACGGGTTTACCCTAGCGCGTATCCGGTGCCAGTTGTGAATGGCTACACCCCACAGTCCGTTACTTTGGCGCAGTCCCAGCCTCAAATGACATACCCGACATCGTCCCTGAATTATCGTTCTCAGCAGCAAGCCGCTCCGCCCCCGCGACTTTCAGCTGGGCCCTCATACACTTCTCCGATCCTACACCCAGTTGCTTCAGATCACGAACACCACGATATTCCGAACCAACACTACCACCAGCCATCGCAGCTGCACCGCAGTGCTGCGAACCACCAACAGCAGCCGCAATACGCTCCAACGTACGACCGGTCGCCAGCGCGCTTCCAACAAATTGCTCCCAGCGTCAGTGGCCACCGTGCACCAGTTTACCAGGTAGCTATCATAGTTTCGTGCGCACGAGATCGCTGGCTGATGTACATAGTCTATCCAGCAGCAGCCACAGCGACCAGTAACGCAGGGTTGGAATGTCGCTTCGAATGGACACAACGCCCAGTACGCGCCATCAAATGGTGTTTCTCGGCGGGATGAGCGGCATCAATATGCGGATGCTGGGCAATGGCACGGGGGACGTTCTCAGCAGGCGGCAGCGTATGGGTACCATAACGGGCAGTAGTGAATGCTGTATATACATTTTGTATTGAATTTATTGAACTCTGATGATGACTCGGATCCATCGATTGAGTCTTTTTCACCATAGCTTCCTTGCTTTCACGCCGACAAGCGTGCTTCCTCCCTGCATCCTCCCGCAGGTCTGTCTACCGCAAAATGGCTTATACGCCCCCAGACCCGACTATTTGCGCCCTCGACGCGTTCCGGACGTCTATCGCTCAGCGCGTCGCCGCCGCACTTCCGTCACTAACCGTTGAGCAAGTCTACGATGGCGTCGACTATGGCAAAAAAGGCGCCGATTTCACCATTGCCCTCCCTCGATTCAGACTCGGCAAGGTTGAGGATGTCGCGTCGAGAGTCATTGAGCAGGTCAAAAAAAATCCGCGCGGTTTGTACCAAGTCGCTTATCCTGAAACACACAGTTCCAACCGGACGAGTACATTGAATCCCTCACACACGACAAGTCTTTCCTGCACTTTCAATGCAAGACCACGACCGTTATTCGCGACATCTTAACGCAGGTCCACGCCCTCACGCATCTTGCGCCTACACCGTGCTATGGAAGCAACTCCTCGGGCAAGGGCAAGAAAGTCATCATAGAGTACTCCTCGCCCAATATCGCAAAGTCTTTCCATGTGGGCCACTTGCGGAGTACCATTATCGGCGGTTTCCTCGCCAACCTGTACAAAGCTTGCGGGTGGGAGGTTGTATCCCTGAACTATCTAGGTGACTGGGGGACCCAGGTGCGTGACATGTCGGTTGTCTTTGTCTCTGCTCAACCGTATCGTTGCAGTTTGGCTTAATCGCAACTGGGTTCGAGAAATATGGCTCATACGAAGAGCTCGAGAAGGATGCTATCAAGCACCTCTTCGAGGTCTATGTCAAGGTCAACAAGGATGCGGAGGCAGATCCCGAGGTCAAGGCTGACGCCGCGCGGTGGTTCAAGCGGATGGAAGACGGAGATGAGTCTGCGTTGAAAAACTGGCGCGTCTGGCGCGAGTTGAGCGTCAAAAAATACGCCGAGGAGTATAAGCGTCTGAACATCGAGTTTGACGCTTATACCGGAGAGAGCATGGTGGGCAAGGAGTGGCAGGATAAAGCCCTCGTGCGTCTGGAGGAGATGGGGTTGATTGAAGATGTCGATGGCGCAAAGATTGTCAATCTCGAAAAGTGGAAGATGGGGAAGGCTGTTCTTCGCAAAAGAGGTGTGCTATCTCATCTTTCCAAAAACTCTGTTAACGGCGCGGTACTAGACGGTACATCCATATATCTGACTCGCGACATTGGCGGCGCAATTGAACGGTACGAAAAGTACAAGTTTGACAAAATGATCTATGTGGTGTCGTCGCAGCAGGATCTCCATCTCTCGCAGTTCTTCAAAGTCCTGGAGCTCATGCAGTTCCCCTGGGCTGCGTCTTTGCAGCACGTCAACTATGGCCTGGTCCAGGGGATGAGCACCCGTCGGGGCACCGTCGTGTTTTTGGATCAGATTATCAAGGAGGCAGCACAGGTTATGCATGAACAGATGCAAAAAAACGAGGAGAAGTACCAAGCAGTCATCGATCCCGAGACTGTCAGTCGGGAAATTGGCATAACGGGTGTGAAGATTCAGGACATGGCGGCGAAGCGGTGGATCATTTTGGCTTTGTTTCTTTATTCTTTGGCTGACGGGATGCTTTCAGAATCAATAACTACACCTTCAACTGGGACCGCATGAAGTCCTTTGAAGGCGACACAGGTCCTTACCTCCAGTACGCACACGTCCGGCTGTCATCCATCTCCCGCAAGAACCCGCACCTCATTCCCCTACCCCCGCCCTCGCAAATCGACACAACCTCGCTCGCCTCGTCCTCGCACGCGCGCGAGATAGTATTTTTGTTGGGGACGTATCCAGATATTGTCAAGGTCGCGTTGAAGACGCAGGAGCCGAGCGGGGTCGTCACTTACGCCTTCCGACTAAGCCACGCGATTTCGAGCGCGTGGGAGGTACTACAAGTCAAGGGCGAGCCGGATCTGGACAAGGCGCGTGCGCGGATGTGGATGTTCGAATGTGCGAGAGACGTATTGGGGGCGGCCATGCGGTTGCTGAGCATCCGGCCCTTGGATAGGATGTAAACGGTTAAAATAAGATGAGTGTACGGATATGTTGGTGATAATTGATTTGAGCATTGCAACAATAAGCGAGCGAAAACAAGCAACAAAACGAACACTACGACGGCCAAGATGTTTAGACCTTTCGGGGTCGCTTCTTCACTTCCTCGTCTTTGCAGGCGTGCAGCATAAGCTTGTTGGGGTGGCCGGGAGTCATTCCAGAGTGGCCCTTTGACCAGTCGTAGCTCACAGCATAGGCGAATATGGAACCGTTTCGGTTGAAGGCGGTGGTGGAGATGGGGCCCGGCGCAGCCTCGAAGGCTTGAGAGACTAAGTCAGGAAGAGTAGTAGATGATGTCGGGAGACGAACTTTTCAGACGATTTCGGGCGTCTTTATCCCAAAAGTGGATAGAGCCGTCAGCGCCGCAGCTGTATGATCACAGTGAGTCGGCGGACAACTAAGAAGACTCGGACAGGTTACGTTGAAAATGTTCCATGAACGGGGTGAAATGAGATATCGTTAACGGCAAAAACTACCGCGGCGTCTTTGGTGGTTGGCGATGAATCGCGTCGGTGGCATTTGAAAGAGAAATTATTTCTGCAGGGGGATCAAGAGGGTGCGGAGTCAATATTGAATAAACATTTACCCAGAGTCTTTGTCCTCCACGTATCTAACGAGGATGTGACTTCAGGGGAGGAGAGGAGACTGAGGCACATACTGTATGGCTACTCTGCCCTCTATGCTACCAACAGCGAATCCGCTGTTGGAAGAAGCGGTGAAACACGAAACCACACGTGTTTGCCACTTGAGTGGAGATTGCATTGTCTAGAGGCGCATTTAGGAATGGAGATAAAAAAAGGCAGGAAATATTGTGGTACCTTGTAAGGCGTTGTTGGATTGGTTAGATTGAATATCTGGATGTGCCGCTCGGCCGTTCCGACGACCATCAGTGGGTATTGAACGTCAACACCTAAAATCATTAGAGAGACGTCGTCTGGTGAACGGGTTCCGCACTGTAACAGCGTTCCGGGAGTTGCACAGTCGCGACGGGAGCGGGCGTGCGCAGGTCCCAGTACTAGGGGTGGAATAGAATGAGACGGACGGTCGACCGACAATGTCCGTACCTTGATGGTCTTATCCCAGCTACCAGTCGCCAAAATCCCCGCCGTGTCGATCCATTTAACGACTTTTATTGGGGCGTCGTGCTGGGCGACTTGGGTTGTTTGACCCGTTGCAAGGTCGTACATGCGTCCGGCATTGTCTGCGCCGCCGGAGAATACTTTGTTTCCCTCCTGTGGTGCGTTCGGTGAATGGGTATATAGTGAATTGAGTTGTCGCGACCTTGTTCCAACAAACACTGAGAACAGGCCCTTCGTGTTGGTACATTGCCTTTCCTTGGCTCTGTCCACCCGCCCCGACCTCATAGATGCGAACCTAGATGGAGGTGAATTCTGCCAGAGTTGGTTCAGATGTTTCATTCGTACACTGTTCTCCCAACTCCCAACAGCGAGGTAATCCGCTTGCCCGGAAAAAGCGAGAGACGAGATGGAGTCCCCAGGAGGATCTGCCATCTCGATATCCTTCTCTGCAGCGGCGTTGGCGGTGTTCAGCCCAGTGGACGTCGAAGAGTTGAAGAAGGCCATGGATTCGGACGCGTTTCTGACTGAGGTGTGTTATTTGGTTATTGATCACACGGCATCTTGTTCTCGTCTCCCACATGTCCGCTCGTTACGCTCCCCTTCCAAGTCGCTCAGCGCAGGACGCCGACAGCGAGCTCGACGATGCCTTCGGCGATGACGACGAGCAGACCCCCCTCCACCCTCAGCCCCTCAACGTCTTTCCCCACGCCCCCGGCGCCTACGACTTCGAGCGGGACTACGACCAGCCACCCCCAGGCTCACCTCCACGTCCATCCTCTTTGGCTCTCGAGCCAAACGACATTGGGAACTCCAACGGAATCTTACCTGAGCCCGTAATACCCCCAGCACACCGGTTGTCCTTCTTTCGTCGTACCGTGGGCGCCATCTTGCCAACGCACTATGCTCGTCTCCCCGGAAGTGACCCCGCTGTTGGCGGTGCGCGCGGGGGTGGAATAGAGAATGATGGCGTGTTTGCAAATATCATGGCTAAGCCCCAGCGCGCACGTACAATGCGCACTGAGGATGGTGAGATTTACATGGTCCCAGAGGACAATCAGAAGGAGCCCCCACCAGTATGCTCCTTTGCTTTTCCCGTTGCTGCTACCAATCTCACTTCTCCGTCCGAAAGTCCTATGCCTCTGCTCAATTGGAAGAGTCGGTGCCCCCGTACATATCAACCGTTCATGCCCCCGGTGTGGATGGCTCTGATATGATCATCGACGACCTTCCTTCCGGCTCCGTGTGGGTCTTCCTCATCAACATGTTCATCTCGTTCTTTTTCCAATTTGTCGGCTTCCTCCTCACGTTTCTGCTTCACACGAGCCATGCCGCCAAGTACGGCAGTCGCGCTGGTCTGGGGCTTACTCTTATCCAGTATGGTTTCTACTCGCGCGCAGGCGTGGCAGGCGATGGTGAGGTTGAAGAGGTTCCGGAGTGGCCTGGCTTGACCCCGAACTCGGTCGCCCCAACGGAGACCGCTTCCAGCTCCTCCGAGGCGCCAGTCCCCAACGACGATATGACTCTTGGTGGTGTATCTACACGCGATTGGCTCTCATTCGTCTTTATGACCGTTGGTGCGGCCCGTGTCTCTTCTTTTTGTACTCCAACTTATGTGTTCGTTCAGGATGGTTCCTACTCCTCTCCTCCTTCATCGGCTTCTGGCGCATCAAGCGCTGGGAGAGCTCCATCCGCGCATCTTCCGCCCCTATCACCGCCGAAGACATTGAGCGCGACATCGCCGTCCGTCGCAATCTCGAGAACGTCTTTGGATTTTCGTTGGGCGAAGAGCGTGAGCAGCGCCAGCCTGTGCGGCGTGATGAGAATGGAACCATCGTTGTCATCCCGACACAGGAGCTGCTCGAGGAGGCCCGCCTCGCACGCGACCTTCGTGCTGCTGGCCTTCTGTAATCACTGAAGAATCTGTATTTCCACTCACCTTGTGATATTTATTTATTAAAACCCCAGGCATTCCACCCATATAGCCCCATGTAATCCTCTAGTTAGAGGTGAGGTCTTCCTCTTTGACTAGAGGGGCGATCATTCAATACATGGTGTACTTGGTAATTACCCGCTAGCAATCATTACTGAGGGCGCTAAGATAGGCCTCATCCATAACCGACCGATGTGTGACATCTCCGTAAAAAAACTATTTTCTTTACAACGAGGGCGAAATCAGAAATTTTGCCCCGAGGATCGACGCTAAATTGGATGCACTACCCTCACAAATAATTTCAGGAATTAAGACTGCGGCCTGCGAGACGAGATAGTTTTTTTCGTGGTTTTGATGGCTTGACTTGTCGAGATTGATCACGCCAGTAAAAAGGTTTCTCGTCTCTCAGTTTTAGGCGAAAATCCTCGTAAATATTTGTGGGTAATCCTAGGGTAATTACGAAGAGATTCTCGGGGCAAATTTTGCGATTTCGCCTTGAGCGTTGAGATCTAGGCAAGAAGGTGTTTGAAGCTCAGTGTGACGTCACATTGGTCGGTTATGGCTGAGGCCTATCTTATTTAGCGTTGATTACTGCTAGCGGCAGCAGGCAGGCCCCCGGTCACTACCTCTTAGGTCAGTCTGGAATAGAGTAAATCTGGGGGCGAAAATTTGGGTTTTTCAGTCCGTAGAATAGAGTAAAACTGCCCCGAAATCAGCTAGGTCAGTCCGAAAAATGCTGGACTTGAGGATTTTTTTTCACTCGATGTTCGTCGAGATTTTCGGTGGCGGCAAGCAAGCCGAGTGCACCAGCCTTTAGACCTGTTTGGAAATCAGGTCATAACAAGGCACAGCAATTTTTTTCTCCCGCGTCGAAGCCCGCTATTCATGAACTCGGACAGCGATTTGATCCCCAGTGAGAAACAGGGCTCACTGGGTATCGCAAAATATCGCAGGATGTCGCAGGGGCTCGCGGGTATTGCCAGGGATCACATTAGCTCGCAGTTAGTAGGACGAGATTGTACATGACGTCACAGTACCTCGGGGTCTTCGGGCAGTTTCTTTCGAAATCCACTAAGTCCACAACCACTTTGCTCAAGATGACTCTGCTAGCCAAGGCTATCAGCCAAATTGCGAGTTGCTTCGGGCGGTTCGGCTTTGTGACAAGTGCGTGCCGCTGGTGACATAAATGCCAGCGCACTCCTTGCCTCTTACCACCACCATCTCCCGCCTCGCTGCCTCTCCCCTCCTGCCTCCCCGCCTCGCTCGTCCTCCAGGCCTCGCTCGTCTTGCTCTTCTCTCGCTTCTCACCCTCCTGACGGCTTCCCTAGGCAGCGCAACACTGCAACCGAGGTGTGTCTTGGTTAGTTCTGTCCGTAAATCGACTAATGTAGCCCTAGCGCTCGTGCAACGTCATTTCCGAACCGCTCCGTCGCTGACACCGTGGCACGCAAGGGCCCACCAGGACTCGTGAGGTATGTCATCCACTCTACGCGCCGAGAACTCGTCCTAACCATCCTTGTGCAGGGTCCGTAATAGTATGGGACACCCCGCTGAGGCAAGTCTCATTTCATTCTCATTCCTACCTTCGGCTGACACCCACCACAGCCGCCTGGACCGTCGCCGCATCGAAGACCACCAATCGCGACGAGACGCGACATCCGTGTGCCCTCGGAAGAATGGATATGGTGCGGAGCGACAACAGGGCGGGGAGCTGGATGGCGGCGACGCAGACGGGGCAGCAGGCGCAACACAGGGGGCGTAGCGGGCGCGCGCATATGTACAGCCCTGTAATTACTAGGAAATGAATATATTGTTTGCCCACTATTGTGCTACCCTGTGCGACACGCAGCGATACCCAGGGATACCGAAAAAGAAAAGGAATTTCAGGCATCGCAGGGGCTCACAAACTGCCATAATTGCACTACCCAGGCACACCCGGTATTGCAGGGCATCACAGTTTTCTTCATTTGATCTTGCGAGCCCCTGCGACATCCAGCGATATCCTGCGATACCCAGCGAGCCCTGTTTCTCACTGGGTTTGATCGCGCGGACTGGATTGGCGCTGGGAAGCTCTGGCGAGACGTGCCTCCCTCCGTGGCCAAGGCGTGCAAGGCGGCACACGCACTCCCCGCATCACTCGCGCGCCAATTACCGCTCCGGGATCTCGCTGTCACAGAACTTCTTGGGCTCACATTACCCGCTGTTCTGGATGATGATGCGCCAATCCCGACCTGAACAGCCCTGTGGTTCAGCCGGGATCTCCCCAATTGCGAGGACGTCGCCATCTGGTCAATCGAGTCCATCCCGCCTCTCTGTTTTGTCTCCCAGCTGGAGACAGATATTTCTCAGGCTTGGTTAAACAGTGCTTGCTCTATTGTGGACCATACCAACTCGACACGCCGCTTTCCCTTCTAGGCGCCTACTTTCTTCCGCCAAATCATTGCGCTCCGGGGCGCTCAAGATAAATGGGCTGAAAGTCGCGACTGGCTTCCCAACGAACACAAATATCTCCTGGAGCACGTCGCGTGGGATAGCAGACATCAAGGCGTGCCCGATGGGCACCTGAACTGGACACGGCTCATCAGCGATGAATGGCTTTCCGGCAGCATCATCGACGAGATGATGTGCGACGTTAATTCTCGTCTGGCCGAAGACCCTGATCTGGCGGCATCGACATTTGTTCATCCTCTCGCATTTCAGTGTTACATCACCACCTTCACGACATACAGCACCAAACCGAAGAGTTACCTCAATGAGGTCGTTGCCGAGGTCAAGGGCGGCAAGACTAGAATGTTGTTTCCGATCCATGACAACCAGGACCATTGGATGGTGTTCATCATTGATTTTGCCCGAAAAACCCTGGGCTTTGGTATGTTCAATAATTTCTTTGGCCCTTACCCCATCCTCACAAACATCCAGGTGATTCATATTTCCGCACATCGACCCCGCGGCAATTTATCTTGGACTTGAAAAAGTGGGTTGCCATCGAGTTTCCCGGGGAATTCAAAAGCCTGGGCGATAGCCTCGAGCATTCGATCCAAACCGACTACATCCACTGCGGAGTATTCGGCACGAATACAATTGAGAAGGAGATCTTCCAGACATTTGACCGAGAGAGATTGTCCAGCGGCGCATATCAACTGGTTCAAGAAATTTATGGCCAGAGCCCACAGTGTCCCCGTAAGCAATAAGCCCCGTTTGATGTTGCATAACTGAATGTTCCCACAGATTCCTGACCCCGCATTCCCTTCCCCGGATGAAATCAATGTGGCGGAGGCTTATCCCCAGACCGACATTCCCCAGCCATCCATTTCCATCGCCGAGTTGCTCAATCCTGACAAACCAGACACCCTGTCGCCAGAAGTTCCGATTTCAGACGCAGCGGACGTGGCCAACATGCTCGTGGACGCACTGGCACCTGTTCCGCTCAACGGCATGGACCTGGATCCGCCGAGTGCTCCACCGCCAGGTGCCGTGAAATCGAACCGGCTGTTATATCCATGCACGAGAGAGCACGGATGGACCTCTGCTGGTCTCCGCCAGTTCCGCCAGCTCCGCTACCCTTCCGCCTCAGCTCCGACAGGCGGACCCGGGATAGGGCATACCGGGGAGCGCCTCGTGTAGATCCACGCTCAGCTCCACTTTCCCCAGGCTTCCCATTGGCCCATGTGCTCACCATGCGTGCCAAGAAAGTCAGTTGACTTATCCCAGATCAATATCGGATAAATCAATAGATAAGTCCACATGGCCAGGGTTAAGTCTATTGTTAATTTACCCCTGGATATTAATCCGTTTCATATTACATAAAGATAGGACTTAACATATATAAACCACTTAGTATATCCCTATTCTTCAGCTTGTTAATAAACGTTGTTTCACCCCACCTGTGGAACAATCCGAGTATCCGCCTGCGGACTCATCCTTCCTTCATCTGCCTTCCCTCCGCTTGCGAACTCCACTCCCTTCGCACATCCTCCCCCCGAACCCGGATAGGATCACTCACCCTTAACCCCCTGTGGTGTTGCGTCATCTCCGCCTCCGCTACCTCCGCTCCGCCTCCGCTATAGCGCGCAGTCGGCCGTCGGAAGCTATCGGACGTTGAGCCCTATATCCCCCGCTCGGATATAACAGTATTAACAAACTCACCCTATCCTGGTTCAATGTCTCACTATGCGGAACCACCATCCGACCACGACGACGTCCCCGCTCATCGGCGGACGTCTCGTCTCTTCGATTCCATCATTCCACTCTCGTCACCATCGCAGGTTCTTACGACTTCGTTTACGAAGGTGTACTCCGCCGGTCCTCGTTCCACTCCGATACCTCCGAACGTCACAGTTCGAAGGTCTTTGACCAACCAACCCCGTGATCCGTTCAACATCCCGGGCTTGGTTATGGACCCACGAACCCCAAAGAACCCCATCACATATCCGGTCTCTCCTCATCCCGCTGCTTTCGCCCCTTCGCGTCGTGGCCCTGTCTCTCCGACTCCCATCTCGCGGTTCGCCCCGGCGGACGGCGGAGATGGGGGTTTTCCACCTCTACCTCAGAGTCGGGCAGGAAGCCAGCCGCCAAGCCGCGCCCACTCCGCTCCGCCGCCCGTCGGGCGCGGGGATGGAGAAGGCGACGAAGGTGATGAGTTTGACTCTCCGCCTAATCCGCCTAATCGTCGTGGACGTCCTGGGGGTCCGCCTGGACCTCCGTCCAACGACAAGGGCGGAGATGGAGGCGGAGGCGGCTGAGGCCGCGGACGCTCCGCGCGACGGTCCGAAACACCTGTGGACTCCGACAAACTCCTCAGGGATGTCCTCGCCCAGTTCAGTCAGACTATGAGCACTTGGTCTACCACTCAGCGAACTGCTCCGCGCTCGAACAAGTCGAACCTCCGCAACCCGGATACGTTTGATGGCGCGGACCCTGCAAAATTTGCTCCGTTCCTCACGATGTGCTACATACACTTTGCGGAACGAAGCCAGGACTTCCCTGGCGACGACGACAAAATCCTCTTCATCCTCTCGTACCTCCGCGGTACTGCTCTGCAATGGTTCTCACCGGATTTGTACAACCCCCACGCAATCCCCGCCTGGGACGGAAACTTTCCGGAGTTCGTCGCGGAGCTTACTCTGAATTTCGGGCCTCACGACCCGGTCGGAGACGCGGAGGATTGCATCCGCTCTTGTCGGATGAAGCACGGAGATCGCATCGCCACCTATGTTCTCGCTTTTGACACTCTCGCGACCTCACTAAGTGGGGAGATCCGGCTCTCTGCTACACCTTCTACGAAGGTCTACCGGAGCGGATCAAGAACGAGATGGTCCACCACAGTTTCGAGAACTCCCTGTTCGGAGTCAAGCAGATGGCCCGAGCAATTGATGCCCGCTACCATAAGCGCGAGTCTGAGAAGGCCCGCGCCCGCGAGCGCGAAACCGGAGCCTCCGCCGCCGGCGGAGGAACCGAAAATCGTTCTGGTGGTCGGGACAACAATCGTTCCGACAACAACAAGTCCTCTGGTCGACAGCAGGACGGTCGGAAGGGCGGACAAACCAACAAATCTCCTCCGCCCAACCAGAACTCCTCGGGCAACGCCGGAAACACCGGACGCCCCGGCGGAGGTGCCTCTGGCTCCAAGGCCAAGCCCCCTGCTCCTTACGCTGACAAGCTTGGAGCGGACAGGAAGATCAAGGAAGCAGAGATGAAGCACCGCCGCGACAACAACCTCTGCCTGTACTGCGGAGGTGCTGGGCACACGGTTAGCGAATGCCGCAAGAAACCCCCGGCCTCTAGCTCGGCCAGACGCGCTGTCCGCGCGGAGCCAGCGGAGGTCCCCGACGTGTCAAAAATTGAGTAGCAACTCGGACTATACCTCCGATCCCCTTTCGGGTTGCAATGACACTGGGGATCTTCCTGAGGTTCGGCTCAACGCATCCGCCCTATCGCCCAACACTTTATATATAAATCTTTCACCTTCCGCTCTGGCTCCCTCCACAAATATCCTCGACTCGGACGAATGTTCAACCATCCCTCCGTCGCTTGTATCAAAACTGTCTGCAGGATTCCTCTCCCTGTTACGTGCACTTATCGATTCTGGATCCTCCCACTGTTTTATCTCCGAAAAAATAGTGGCAATAAATCATTTTGTTCCGTACTCGGTGCCCCCCGTAAGACTCCGATACCTCGACGGATCTTCCTCCATCATTAATCGGAAGCTCCGCCTTCTGATCCGCTTCCCCTCCGGCGAAGTCCAATCCCAGGACTTCTTCATTACCCGCCTTGATTCACCGTGCGACATGGTGCTGGGATATAATTGGCTCCATTGTTTCAATCCGTTGATTGACTGGAAAAACACCAATATCGCTTTCCGCTCCAATGTCCGCACGGCGGAATCACAGTCGACTCTGTTGGCAGCTATGCCTTCATCTGTTTCGGTAGCTCCGGATACGGACGAGACGCCTGCGCCGAAGGTTCAGCCTTCCGCCGCGTCTACACCGATCGGGTCGAAAACACTGGTCTTAGGTCCTTCCATGGACGCCTCAGGTCCTTCTATGGGCATCCCCGCTCCTTCCATGGAAACTCCGACGACCCCCGTCACTTCTCTCCCGGTCGGAACCCCTCCGCTGCCCTCCGCCACAGCTCCACCGGCAGCGGAAGGCGCGTTCCACCCCAAAGCCCCTCCTATCGCGTTAATCAGTGCCGCTGCCTTCAGGACGATCATCAAGGACAAGGACACGTGTCAATACACTCTCCGCGCCTGTATGACTGAAGAAGTAGCCGCCTGCGCTGCCTCCGCCGAGTCTGCCGACACCGCGGGCTTGCCCCCCGAGTATCACGAATTCGCGGATGTCTTTTCGGAACGGGACGCTTTCAACCTTCCGCCTCACCGCGATTTCGATCTCAAGATCGAAACGGTGGACGGTGAAGTCCCTCCGATCGGGCACGTCTACTCCCTCTCCCAGACGGAGTTGGCCGCGCTCCGCAAGTTCCTCGACGAGAATCTGAAGGCTGGTTTCATATATCCTTCGACCTCTAGTCATGGAGCTCCGATACTCTTCGCGAAGAAGAAGGACGGCAGCCTCCGCTTATGTGTGGACTATCGCGGACTCAATCGGATCACCAAGAAAGACCGATATCCGCTTCCGCTGATAGCAGACCTCCTCGACGCGCCTGGAAAGGCGCGGATCTATACAAAACTCGACCTCCGCCATGCTTACCACCTCCTCCACATCGCCAATGGGGATGAGTGGAAGACGGCATTCCGCACTCGCTACGGCTCGTATGAGTTCAAAGTGGTGCCGGAAGGTCTCGCAAACGCCCTGGCATCGTTCCAGCGCTTCCTCAACACAGTCTTCGCTGACTTGCTCGACGTGAACGTCATAGTCTACTTGGATGACATCCTCGTATACTCCGATGACCCGGCGGACCATGAGCGGCACGTCCGTGAAGTGCTCCGCCGCCTCCGCGCTCAAGGACTTTACTGCAAGTTGTCTAAATGCGAGTTCAGCGTCACGACCTGCGAATACCTCGGCTACATCCTCTCCCCGGACGGCTTCCGCATGTGTCCGGAGAAGATCTCCGCCGTGGTTGACTGGCCGGAGCCACGGAAGGTCAAGGACGTTCAGTCCTTCCTTGGTTTCTGTAATTTCTATCGACGGTTCATCCACGCATACTCCAACATTGTCATTCCGCTCACCCGCTTGACCCGATCCAATGTCCGCTGGGACTGGAGCTTTGAATGCCGAGAAGCTTTCCGCGAGCTTAAAGGTAAATTCAAAGAATCTCCAGTTTTTACGCATTGGATTCCGGGACGGCAAATCACCGTGGAAACGGACGCCTCCGACTACGCTGCCGCTGCAATTCTCTCTATAACGGGGGACGACAGTGAAATTCATCCGGTCGTGTTCCGCTCCCGCACTTTCGGACCAGCGGAGCTTAACTACAACACCCACGACAAGGAGCTCTTAGCGATCTTCAATGCGTGCACGCACTGGCGGCACTACCTCGAAGGAGCGGAGCTTCCGATCGACATCGTGACGGACCATAAAAACCTCGAATACTTTGCGACAACTAAAGTTCTCACCCGCCGCCAAGTCCGATGGTCCGAATACCTTTGTCAACTCAATATGGTGATCCGCTTCCGCCCCGGCAAACTCGGAGCAAAGCCAGATGCGCTGACTAGACGATGGGACGTCTACCCAAAAGAGGGGGATACGCGATACACTCAGCTGAATCCGCACAACTTCCGCCCCGTCTTTACTCAAGAGCAGCTTGGTGCATCCCTCCGCGCAACTTTCCTTGAAGAGGTAGTCGCGCGAGCATCAATCGTCATGGACATCGACCAGCTCCACTCCGACATCAAAGCAGCACTTCCGTCGGACCCTCCGAGTGCTGCGGGTCTCCTCTCCGCTACCTCCGCCGACACGTCCGATGGACTCTGGACAAATCGGGTATACTCCGCTACGACAAGCGAGTTTGGGTCCCTGCTGTACTAGGCGACGCGCCGGACGAGCTCCGCGTTCGTGTTTGCCAGTACATGCATGACCATGTGCTCTCCGGGCATTTCGGTCAAAACCGCACTCTCGCACTTGTCCCTTGGCCGAACCTTCGAACGTTTGTGAAGGATTACTGCAAATCATGTATCCTTTGCAAACGGAACAAGGCTCCGCGCCATCGGCCGTACAGATACCTCCGCCCACTTCCTGTTCCGCTCCGCCCTTGGGATTCCATCTCTATGGACTTCATCGAACAGCTTCCGCAGTCCGGGGAATACAATGCCATCCTTGTCGTCGTTGACCGAGCTAGCAAGCAAGTCATATTGATTCCCTGTGACATTCACATTACCTCCGCCCAGCTTGCGCAACTTTTCCTCATTCACGTTTTCTCTAAACACGGTGTTCCGACACATGTTACGTGCTACCGCGGAAAGGAATTCATCTTCACCTTCTTCCGCTTGCTCGGGAAACTCCTCAAAATGAAGATGCATTATACTTCCGGTTATCACCCCTCCGCCGATGGTCAGACGGAGCGGATGAACCAGACCGTGGAGCAGTACATTCGCATCTACTGTTCCTACCAGCAGGACGACTGGGACAGACTCCTTCCGCTTTGCGAGTTCGCACTCAACAATGCTCTGAACACTTCCACCGGCATTTCTCCTTTCTTCGCCAACAAGGGCTATGATCCGACGATCACCGCTTATCCCGAAGTTGACGCCGCCAACGCTCACGCGCGGAACTTCGTGGTCGACCTCCACGAGCTTCAACAGTTCCTCCGCGAACAGCTCAAGTTCGCACAAGAGCGTTACAAGATCACGGCAGACCGAGTCCGCTCAGCGGACCCCGTCTTCGAGATCGGAGACCAAGTATTCGTCACCTCAAAGCACCTCACAACCACGCGGAAGTTCTCCGAACTTCTTCTTGGGCCGTATGAAGTCATCGGAAAACCCTCCGCCGCATCTTATACAGTCCGCCTGCCCAAAACTCTCGCCCAAGTCCACCCCGTGTTCCACGTCTCCCAGCTCGAGCCGCACCATCCGAATCCCTTTGCCGGGCGTGAGGAACCTCCGCCGGCTGCGGTCAAGATCAAAGACGGAGACGAACATTTCGAGATCAAGCAGGTGGTGGACTCGAAGATCGATCGGAGGTACAAGAACAAGCTCCGCTACTACGTCGAGTGGCTCGGATACGAAAACACCCCCGAGCAGTATACCTGGGTCGGATCCCAGGACCTCGACGCTGCGGAGCATCTCCAAGACTTCCACATCCGCTTCCCCCACAAGCCTGGGCCTGAAGCGGATTGAGGACGCTCCGCCTTGTTTATACCACCATTCCGCTTTCCGCCTTCAAGTTCCAGCTTCCAAAATTTCACCAATTTCTTCTCAGTTCCAACTCAACGGAACGGAACCTAGGTCCGTCTAGGGATCCGGACCCAAGAGGGGGATACTGTTATATCCATGCACGAGAGAGCACGGATGGACCTCCGCTGGTCTCTGCCAGTTCCGCCAGCTCCGCTACCCTTCCGCCTCAGCTCCGACAGGCGGACCCGGGATAGGGCATACCGGGGAGCGCCTTGTGTAGATCCACGCTCAGCTCCACTTTCCCCAGGCTTCCCATTGGCCCATGTGCTCACCATGCGTGCCAAGAAAGTCAGTTGACTTAATATCGGATAAATCAATAGATAAGTCCACATGGCTAGGGTCCAGTCTATTGTTAAATTACCCCTGGATATTAATCCGTTTCATATTACGTAAAGATAAGACTTAGCGTATATAAACCACTTAGCATATCCCTATTCTTCAGTTTGTTAATAAACATTGCTTTTACTCTACCTGTGAAGCAATCCGAGTTCCGACTCTTCCCCGCTCATCCGGACTATAAATAGCCCACTTGCCTTAGTTGCCTTTGGCAAGTGTTGCTCTGGTCCTCCGAGCTTCCTCTGAGCCTACCTTTGTCCTCTGGGACGAAGGGTGGTGCACTTCCCATTGCCCCGTAGTGTTGTTGCACCGGTTCACTCCCTCCGCTCCGCTCCGACTCCGCTGTCCTCGGACTGCGGGCGTTGAGTAGTACATCCGTTGGTCACTCCCTGTGGCTATGCATTGGTGTTGGAACTCCGCTGGTTGCTCCGTCCCTGTCTCCGTTACCTTCAGGCTATGGACCTTGGACGACTGCTTCCATCTGTCCCCTTGGAGCCAGGCAGACAAGGCTCGCGTAGTCTCATCCGATCGCTCAGTCCGCTCCGCTCTGACTCCGCTCTGGTGCTGACTCGGACTCTCTGGTCGATTGGCCCTATATCCCCCGCTCAGATATAACACACTTGCCTGTGAGTTGGGGTAGAAGTGGGACAAGCAGTCATTGCACGCTGCACAAAATATACACTTGGCATCAATTTCATTCCGGAATATGTGCTTGATGCCTTTTTGATCGATGTCATCACTCTGAATTCCGCTGCGCTTGGCTTGCTTGCTTGCTGATCAGGTGCAAAAATGAGCACGGCAGGACTCGAACCTGCAGCCTTTTGGTGCGGATTACGTAAGCATCGAAGCCAAACACGCTAGCCATTGCGCCACGCACCCATTATTGTGGCTCCCTTACATACCTATTTAACCTGAATTGGCTTCGAATTTCTCTTCCAGCCACATGTTATATCTGTGCGGACGAATAAGGGACGATCGACCGGAAGATGATCGGAGTAGCCGGAGTGGGTGCACAGGGCCGGACAATGGTGGAAAGACTACGCGGCAGTTGCGCTGCACGGCAATTCCAAGCGGGACAGAGGGACAGGTCCGGTAGGGTGACGACCGGAAGAGATCGGAGTATCCACGGAGTTCCTCACAGGAGGAAAGGGAAGAAATGTTTATTAACAAACTGAAGAACAGGAAGTAGTTTAGGTGATTAAGTAGTAGGAAGTCTATTGTACTTTGTAAAGGGGATAGTTCGAAGGTGAGGCAGAATAAAACAATAAGAGTTGAGACCAAAAGGGTTAGAAGGAAGTAACAATAAGAAAGAAGTTCAAAACGTTGCAATAGAAGTTGAGACCCACTCGCGCCCCGGCCTCGAAGCCCAAGGCGCGATAATGTGACATAGAGTCCCACGGTTGAATGCCGGAGTAAGCCGGAAGCCGGGGCGAGACCGGTAGCAACCGGAGTGGACCGGAGTGGAATCCATGGACCAAGGTGGTCCTTAGGATGTAGATGTGCATGGATGTAACACCACATCTTGTTGATAAAAAGAATATATTAGAATTACTTCTAGCTGGGAAACAGTTGTTTGTCCTCAAGGCTTGAGTGAATTTTCCCGCATACTCAAGAGTCAACCGTACACAAATCAGAACAAGTTGCACCAAGGGTTTAAAATTGACCAGTGGTGTAAGAGACCTTGCACATTGCAACACTAGATCTTCCTTATGAAAAAAATGTTCTCCTTATGGGAGATGGTGCATCAGTTTTATCCCTCTGCGAAGAGCTCCGCGCACTCCGACCTTTCCGGCACACTTGCGGAAGTTAACCTTCCCCACCCTACTGCCTCCGTCTGTCGATACCGTGCAGTAAGACTCGCACAGTGTAAAGGCTTCTAGACTTTACTCTGAGCACATGAAGTACACCAGAACAATGTGTATTGTTGAGTGTGATGTGTGTGTGAAGTACAGAGGGTAAGTGTAAAAGTAAAGAGCTCTGAGCTTAAGCGACTGATTATATACTGCATCTAATGTCC
The DNA here is from genome assembly GCA_029281495.1 of Mycena filopes. NCBI lineage: Eukaryota > Fungi > Basidiomycota > Agaricomycetes > Agaricales > Mycenaceae > Mycena > Mycena filopes. The sequence goes on along the minus strand of JARIHR010000120.1, from coordinate 69,092 downwards.
TCGCATCCAAACAGCACCACGATGTAAGTAAACAACGCCCCTATTCCCAAAGCGGACGTGGGGCGGAGTGCGGCGCGTAACATCCTCCCGTTTTAGACTGCTCGCAGTCTCCATGATAAACCGGGGTGATGAGAGGTCGAGGTGGTGGCGATGGGTGCAGTATCCAAGATAGAGCTCGATTGAATATGCCAAGAATGATGGTGGACTCCAACTAGTCCGGTTAGTCGATGGAATGGCCGATAGAGTGGGTGGTGAGTGGCCCTGTAAGGATCGGCTAATCCCTACGATGGAATCGTCGTACATGGAATCCAGGGAGTCCGCTGAAACGCTGACTACGGGACTGGCAGTGAAATACTATGCAGGAAAAGCTCTCAAGGATGAATCCAAGAAAACCCAACTACACACACACACACACACACACACACTACCACTCTCGTTGTCTCGTTTTGTGAGTTCGGGGTTCCAGTTAAAGTATATAACTGTGGCAATCCGACTCGTTCTGTAGGTACTTGTGTTTTCGGGAATACTGTTGGAAATGACAATCCACGTCTGTCTCAGCCGTATGAACGACCGAAGCTTCGGAGAATGTAATTTGGGACGGTTCTGACTCGGTTTCACTCTAAGCTAGGCTCAGAGGGCTTGGTTAGTAGATTCTTTGTTGACTTGTTCACTTTAATTGCTTGCTTCTGGTTGACTTATACGTCTAGTTCTCAAATCTGACTTCTCCAGAAAACCCTTGCGACACGTATTTGCGAAACGTTTAGGTATCCCTTGCGAAACGAACTTGCGAACTAATCTTGCGACACAAGTTTGCGACACGAACTTGCGAAACGAACTAGCGACACGTATGGATATCAACCAACACTCGATATATTGCAAACAGGAATAACAAAGAAACTAGAGTCCCAAGTGATACGCCGAGGGGAAGCCTACTCGTTCCGTAATCGTCAATACGAGGTTCTCTCGTAATGACTCGCAAGGAAGGAGGGGATCCACTAGCCTTAACACTAGGAGAGCTCTCTAATTTATACATGAACGGATCGGAACTAATAGACTAAATATGGGCATACGCGAGATGATAAATACTGGTTTGAGCTTAGCTCGAATGGATTAGTTATACATTTGGGAGAGCCCAATAATTGAATACCCGAATACTTGATTCTGATTGGCTGAACGAGGTTCACTTCAACCGGATGCTTATTGATGCTTCCCATCCTCTTGGACGAGTCATCATCCTCCTAGCATGACTCTATTCACGCTTAGCTCAAATGCTTGCTCATTCGGGAATTCCCGAGAAGCACTATCGTTGGATCCGATTGGCTACGATTGCTCACGGCTGACTGGCTGAGACTGCCGAACTCGTGGGAATCATTGTAAGGCTTCTGGAGCGCCTACGAAGGGGAATGCGTCGTATGCTTGCCCTGGCGGGAGATAAGGCGAAACAAAGTGGTTGCCTGCTGGCAACTACTCGAATCGAAGAGATTATCGTAAGATAGAACGAGAGTAGAGTATAGGATGCTCAGCTCTCGTAGATGTGAGCTCGGTATCCTCCAATATTCCAAGGAGGCAAGCGATGAGCGTGTATTGTTTCAAGGTACACCGAGTCGGTGCGAAGGTGTGTAGTTGATATCTCGTAATGTCTAGTGCCCGATGCCTAGGGCCTCTTCTCGGAGAGGCTCGACGAGTAAGGCTAGATTATAGGCTTTGAGGCGCTGAGGCGACAAGACATGGTGGTTTGAGATAAGAGTGATAGTTATCTTGACATACGTGAGAATACATACTTGGAGCTAAAGAGTATCAAAAGTAAGAAAAGGAGTCCTTACAATCATCCGTATTCCGTGATCCGAGTTCGATTCTGCAAGCTCGCAGTAATCCTGCTGCTTAAAGACTATTCGGGAATAGTCACCGCTCGATTCCCAAACTTCGCTAAGTCCGACTTTGTTGGACTTTTAATTGTATACAACAGATGGATCCCTTACTACTATCAGATATCCTGGTTCAACCTTCGCCAACATATCCCAAGTCTAGTCTAGACTGGTTGGAGAGTTGTTTGGAATGGTTGGATATTCAACGTGAGCGCCCACGTCTTACCGATGCCGTTGCTAGTTGTGAGTACCCAATCATAGGTGCTCAATTCTTGCTTGTGTTGCTTCACAAGTATACTAACGGCACGGAGTCGCCTTAGCCTTCTGAGAATAAGAGCCCAGGAACTATACGGGAATACCCGCAAGCTCCCTGTAACAAGTGTAGCTAGAAGCAAAATTGATAAATTTCACTGGTAGCCGTTTTCCAGGCTCATCATCGGCCACTGCGATGTCTGTGCGGGCCACGCGCACCTCAATCTTGCCCTTCCCCCTCCCCCCCCCCCCTATTGCTGCCCTCGCATGTCGTCGTATCAGTTCTAGTTCATGTTAGTCGCCCTCCGTATATATCTCGAGCCATTCTCCCCATAATGTCCCGTCCCATACATGTCCCGTCCCTCTCACGCGGTTTCATTGCCTATGCATTCCTGCTTTCTCTCTTGCTTTCTAGTCTCGCAAGCAACTCTATACACCTTTTGTGACGATAGTCGTTCACACGTATATAGACTTGCTTTCGTACATTTACTTGCAATAATAATAACCAGTGAAACCTTCTCAGTCTGAAAGAACACAGCTTCAAGCTTCAAGATGTGCTCGAATGAAAAATCAATAAATTTATGGAGGTCATTCAGCCAACTCCTTCGCATATTTGAGATGAAATATTTTCCAGTCCTTCCGCTTCGCCGTCTCATTCTTGTAAGGCTGCTGACACTCAGACAGGTCGCACCCGCACATCCCCAGCGGGACGTCGGCGTCCGAATCCTTTCCATTGTCCTCCTCCAGACCACTCGCACACAGCGCCCGGCACCGCTTCTGGTTCTCGCTCAGAACTTCCTTCACGTCATAACGCCGCCGCAGGAAAGGATGGGTGAGGCGTGATCGTTGGCACAGCTCTTGCCGCTGCTCCTCTACGCGTCGCCTCTCAATCCGCCGCATGCGAGCCTTCTCCGCTTCGGCCTGCGCGGCTCTAAGAGACGCATCAGCAAAGTGGGTGTGTGCCTCGTTCATGCATGGCCTACCTTTCTTTTCGCAGCGCGTCGCTGGCGCGAATCTGGTCTCGATGCCTTATGCAGTGTAGTCCAACGCGGGTAGAATAGATTCGTAAAAGAAACATATCTTTCTCGATATTTTGCGTCAGAAACCAGAGCACGCTGTCGTCTCACTTTGAGCTCATCCTCCATCCCTTGGGCACGCAGCCTGTCGTTCAAGTGTCCTTAGAGACTTGGTTTATCTACGGGGTATGAGACGTACGCTTGCATGCGAGCGCGAGCTGCCTCGCGCAGAGACTCTTGATTCCTGAAAGAGATGTAGCTCGTCGTGAATTTAGGATGTTCCGGGGTAGGTACTTCAAGGCGTAGTGTTTGAGGGTCTCTTGGCGTCGCTGGGCATTGGTTTCAGCATCCAGTGCCCGTCGGCCGGGCGGCATGTGTGGGTTATGAGAGATGTAGTGAGAGGTTGAGGACAAGATGATATTTCATACTGGGACCTTGATTCACTTCTTGCTTTTTTCGTTTCAACGAGTTCGCGACAGTTATATTGCACAATTCCCCAAAGGACACTCACTCAAGCGAAATACCCACAAATATTCTGACGCCTTGCTGGCACCCTACTTAGCCCTCAAAATATTTCTTCAATTATTATTCCCCATGTGCGATCTCAAATGAATTCTTTTTCCTCGAAAAAACACAAACCAGTGGCAAACCACTGAATCAACCTGATTTGACCCCGACACGATGCTGCCAAAAAATTTCGCCGGCCAGGGAAGTGGAAGAGGGTGAATCAACCGACCGAAACGAGTTCGCGACTTATTTACTCACAGCCACCATGACCCCGTTCCTCTTTCTGACTTTCTGACGCCAATTCAATGTGGGTTCAAACGACAGAGAGGGACATAATGTGCGTGTATTGAACGGCCATAAGAGGTACAGGAAATGTATGTACGGTACAGTGAGGATATGGCATAACATCAACGATACTGTCCTTAACCCAAACCTCCAGCGCCCAAATCCTAAGGGGTGGAAAGGTCGGGACGAGCGACAGGGAATTGCAGTCCATCCCAGGTCCCCAAGACGAGTCTGGTGTCGTGCCACTCTAGGGGCGTGAGCTGGATCTCGAGCTTGACACCTGCGCTGGCAGGCGTCGGCGCCTCGTGCATCACAGCTCAGCAATGGGGACACTGCCAGCTCGTTTCAAGCCATTGTCGGATGCAGACGTAACAGTCGCTGTGGTTGCAGGCATAGCTAGCACAACTCGTTAATCAATTGACACGCAGACAGAAATAGGGAAAGCGTACACAACGGGATGAGACTTGATCCCCAAGCATATCACACATTTGTAGTCGGCACTTGCTGGTTGGTGGTTGGGGTTCTCTTCGTCAGACAGTGGGCGGCTGGCTGTCCGTGAGGTAAAGGTCATCAACAGTGAGTTCCGCGTCCCGCTCAACGCGAAAGCCGTCGAAGCGCCGGGGGTCGCGACATATGATTCTGAAGGGCGCCACCCTCGAATTTGCGATGCGTGGCCAGGAGGTGGGAACACCGCTGAAGCGCACACGGGGGAGGCGTCCACGGGCGAATTCTGACAATCCACTGTCCACCACGGAAATCGAGGTGAGTGTTGAGGCGTAGGAGAGAGTTGAGACTGATGTGTTCGAGGTCGAGGTCAAAATCGCAGACCTCGAGGCCATCGAGGCCGTCGAGGTTGAGGCAGAAAGGGATGGACCAGGGGACGCAGTCGCGAGTTGCCAATAGGGACGAACGTCGGGCGGCGCGCCATCTGGTGGGGGTCTTGGAAGGCTGGATGAGCGACGGCGGCCCCCCAAAAATCTGCATGACACGCCCTAGACATGTGTAGTATGAGTTTCGTGGGCAGATGTAGGGCTGAGCGGCTTACCCGACGGGGTTCTTCTGAGGGGGGGGGGCAGCGAGGGGGAGTCTCTGCGTATAGAATTCAGCTCGGGCCAATGTCAAGTGTGAGGGAGCAACTTACCGAAATTGTCGATGAATTGACCGTTTTTCGTCAACGAGGAAGGGATCGGAGCCTGTCCCGTGTGCTGTGCTTCCGCCACGGGCGTGGGCAACAGAGATGCTGGGGTCAGACAGTTGGCAATTGGAACCGTGGGCTTGGGTGATAGGAGTGAGGGGTTGTTGAGGACTTCGACCGCCAGTGCGAGCACGAGCGGGGCGATGAGAGGTAAAAATTTAGTTACCCTTGAGATACTCGGAAGTGTCGTGGTTCGGAGTAAATCCCAAGTATTCGTAGTGTTCCGCTAGAATTGCCTTTCTGAGGATTCAGCGGTGATTCTGCTTAATTCAGTCTGCGGTCTGATCTGTGAACGTGAGCAGTACACAGTTTACGTGAACCGGGGTACGGCTAGGTCGGTGCTGTTTCGGCTGTCTGGCGGGGCTAACATTAGGAACTCTGAGATTCGACGCCAGAGGTCGAGCAAGCTCAAAAGTTGTAACGCGCAAACGGTTAGATGTAAAAAGCTAATATTTAGCTAGGTACCACAGAGGCAAGGTGCTAAATCGGGGGTCCCAAAGCAGCCCAGCTGCTGTATTTATGCCTTCCTGACCTACATACTATATACGGTAATTGACTACTCATGATTCCAAATGACTCTTGTTCGACTCAAAAACAAGCGACTCATAATTTCTGACTCCTGTCAGACACACTAGCCAATGCAATGCAGAGGAGATGCAAAGAGGCCAAGTCTGTGCTCAGAATGAAGTGGGGATGAAAATGCCTATATTGCTAGTGGAGATACGACCAGCTCAAGACTGGAGAATGCTACAAGTACAGGGACATATATATACTACTACTATGCAATGCCGAAGCCTCGAGGCGCTCAGTAAGGCCTCAGTCAGCAACATGTGTTGCTCAGTCAGAAACATGAGTTTCTGAGTAAGAAACATGAGGCTATCACTAATACAAGTCCGATATAGCTAGATAAGGTCCGATATAACTAGATAAGCTTCTAAGTAAAGATAGAACCGGATCGGAGCGGATCAGAGCAGATCTGATGATGATCTGATGATGCTGATGATTCATGACACGACATGGTTATGCGAGATGATCACCCCAAGGTATTCGATTGATGACTTCTCAAATTCGCACTTCTCTGGGCGTAAGTAGAGCTTGTGCTCCCTGAGACGTTGAAGCACGATGCCGGGTGATGTCTGAATGGGCTATGAGAATGTCGTCAAGGTATACCATGACGTCGCCAGACATGATGAGATCTTGGAAAATGTCGTTCATCATGGTCTGAAAGGTTGCGGGGGAGTTTGTCAAGCCAAAGTACATCACCAGGGGTTCGAAGAGTCCCCTGTTGGTTCGGAAGGCTGCCTTCCATTCATCACCCTTTCGGATCCGGACGTTGTTGAAGCCCCAACGGATGTCAAGCTTTGTGAAGAACCGAGCGCCTTTCAAACGATTAATGAGGTTGTTGATCAGCGGAAGTGGGTATCGATTCTTGATGGTCATTGCATTCAATGCGCGGTAGTCCTGGACAAAGCGGAGACCACCATCCTTCTTCTTGATGAAGAAGACTGGCGATGCCATGGGAGACTTTGAAGGTCGAATCCGACCAGTGGCAAGGCTCTCTTCGATGAACGCGTCGAGCTCGCGCTGTTCGAGGGGCGAGATAGGATAGACCTTACAGTTGGCCGGCTTTGAGTCTGGGACAAGTTCGATGGCATGGTCCCATGTCCGACGCTCTGGTAACGAGTTGAACGCCTCTCGATTGAAGACATCCTCGAAGTCGCGCACCCACTCAGGAAGGGGTTCCTTACCGGGTGCGGAATTCTTGGCATGGGCTTCCGCTAGGCGTTGAGAAACCGTAGCAGATGCTCGAATGTCTTCTGGAGGAGAGAATGTTCTGTAGAAAATACGATCTCCATCCTCGATTGGGTCGTCAGAGTCGTCAGAGTCGTCGGAGTCATCCGGGGATAATTCTGGTAACTCGTCCTCAAACTCGTCGGAGTCATCCTCGCCAGAGCGAAGGTCCGTGTCTATAGCGCAAATGCGGGGTATTGGCCCTGCACAGAGTTGCCGAAGGATTGAAGCAGAAGTCTTGGCATGCTGGCGCTCAATTCTCGACTCGTCACGGCAAGTTGTGCAGACGGAAGGGCAGCGACTCATCTTGACCTCCCTGGTCTCCCAGTCGATCTCCGGGTTGTGCTTCCGAAGCCAGGAGAACCCGAGAATAAGCTTCTGCTTGCCAAGTCGGGTGACAGCAAGCACAGCACGCTCACTGTGCGACTTGTACCGGAGGATGACGTCTGCAACTTCTTGGATACTGCCGGCCTCGTTTGCAGAACCATCAACATTGAAAACCGGGATAGGACGAGAGAGCCGGCGGAGTGGGACCTTGTTTTCTGCAGCGTATTCAGAGTCGATGAATTCTGAAGTAGCACCACAGTCTACGAGTCCAGACAGTGAAAGCTTCACCGCGTTATCGGTGGATTCGATTTCGAGGGGGAGGTGGAGGGAATTTGTGCTAGCCTCTGCTGCAATTGTGAAGCGCTTGGGAAGTTTGCGCTCCCACATTGGCTTACGCCGCAGGCGGAGGGGGTCATCAAACACCGGTGGAACTGGAGCCGGAGTCGGAGGAAGTGGAACATCAGGAGTTTTGTGGGGAATAGGAGGTGCGTCTTCCGTTTCATTGTATGCATGAGATATATTGTCTGTTTCATTACATAGGACAGCAAAACGGTTGTGGGACGCGAACGAGGGCGCACCGCTCACTCGTCGCGGATAGTAAAATCCTCCTGTTCAGTCATGTCCTGAACGTGCTGGGCCACGGCATCAGCAGATGCAAGGCGTGCCATGAGCTCCTCAAGTAGTGGCCCATCGAGTTGCTGAACCACCTCGTCGAGAATGTCAATGGTGCGGACGTCTGCCGGCATAGTGCAGTCCCTGGCAAAGTGATTTGGGTCACCGCAGCGGAAGCATCCGCGGCGAGGTGTGCCTCGATTGCGTACACGGTCAATGTCCATTGGAACCGCAGGTGGTAGCACCAGAGGAGCAGCACGAAGCTGCGGGGCTGGACCAGTAATAGGGCCTCGGATGGATGGAGTCGGCAGGCGGACAATGGGGAACACTGAACGTCCATTCGATGGTTGGGTGCGACCGGAGTGTGCTGAGCTCCCAGATGTGCGAGTGCGCGCATTCATCTGTGACTCGTACTGCCGGTAAGCACGCAAGCGCCACGCAGGGTAGTCCTCAAGCCCCGGCACGTCACTCGACCCAGTAATGGCGAGGTTAATCGCCGGGTCAAGTCCGGTGCGGTACTTGGTGACCTTGATGATCTGGTCAGAGAACCCAGCGAGGTCAACGAGGTCCTCGAATTCATCGGTGTACCGGAAGACGTCACGGCTAGCCATGTGGTAGGCCTTGGATTCGAGCCGAAGGAGGGCATGGTCCTGCTCGTTCTCCTGGACGAACCGAAGTTTGAACTCAGTAACAAACAAACTCCAGGTCGGAAAGGGGAAAGGTGTCTTTGCGGAGTGGCGTTCAGACCAGCGCTGGGCGGCATCCTTTGCCATGAACGAGAGGGCGTAGCGAACCACCTTCTCCTCGGATGGGACTCCATCTACCACGAACGCCTCCTGGACGAGCGCAACGTAGGACCGGACGGCATGGAGGAATGCCCGGCCTTGAGTTCGATCACCATCAAAGATGAACGGGGGGTTGGGACGAAGGACAGATCTAGTTCCTGTGGTTGGGGTTGCAAAAAGTGCTGGACCCGCGTCCGGCGCCGGAGCGGCAGGGGACGGGGCAGGCGAGGATGCAGTGTTTTGGGGTTGGCCTGAAATAAAGGCCTGGATGGTCTCACCCGGCATCGCGAGATTGTCCGGGAGGTGCTTCAACGTCTCCGGGAGCACAAGCTCTACTTGCGCCCGGAGAAGTGCGAATTCGAGAAGTCGTTGATCAAGTACCTCGGAGTGATCATCTCGCACAACCGCGTCGAGATGGACCCTGTCAAGGTCGCTGGTGTTGCTGCCTGGCCGACGCCGGAGAACAAGAAGGATGTGCAGCAATTTGTCGGCTTCACAAACTTCTACCGGCGGTTCATCCGAGCCTTCTCCGACATTGCCCGTCCGCTCTTCGACCTCACTGCGAAGGGCAAGGTGTGGGTCTGGACTGAGATCGAGGCTGCTGCGTTCCAAGCTCTCAAGGACGCTGTCACCTCTGATCCTGTCCCCATCCTCCCTGACGAGTCTCGGATGTACCGGCTCGAGGCGGATAGCTCCGACTTCGCCTCCGGGGCTGTCCTCTCGCAGGAAGGCTCTGACGGCAAGTGGCACCCTGTAGCGTTCTTCTCCAAGAGCTTGTCGCTGGTCCAGCGCAACTACGAGATCCACGACAAGGAGATGCTCGCTATCGTCCGGTCCCTTGAGGAGTGGCGACACTTCCTCGAGGGCGCGCAGCACCCTGTCGAGATCTGGACCGACCACAAGAACCTGGAGTATTTCCGGAAGTCGCAGAACCTCAACCGTAGACAGGCGCGGTGGTCACTGTACCTGTCTCGGTTCGACTTTACGCTTCATCACAAGCCCGGAAAGCTCATGGGACGTCCTGATGCCCTCTCTCGTAGACCAGACCACGGGTCAGCTCCGGACAACCAGGATGTCACTCTCCTGAGTCCGAAGCTGTTCCACCTTCGCGCTCTTGAAGGTGTCTCCGTCTCTGGTCCCGAGGGTGCGATCCTGCGCGACATCCGAGATGCACTGGCCGGTGAACCTGACCTCGAGGACCCCGTCGCTCTAGCGGCTCAGGAACTCTTAAAGGTCCGGAACACCCGCTCTGCCCGCAGCGCTGAGTGGCATGTCGACGCCGGCCTCCTCTATTTCCATGGCAAGCTCGTTGTCCTCAGGGACAACGACCTTCGCCGCCGGATTTTGGAGCAGCACCACGACACCCGGGTTGCTGGTCACGCTGGTCGCTTCAAGACGTTGGAGCTTGTCTCCCGGAACTACTGGTGGCCCCAGTTGTCCCGACACGTCGGCCGGTATGTTGCGACCTGTGACCTGTGCTGCCGCACCAAGGCGATCCGGAAGCTTCCAGTCGGAGAGTTGCACCTGACTGAGATTCCTCCGGAGCGCTGGCACACCGTGTCGGTGGACTTTGTTGTGGAGCTCCCCGAGGCGCATGGCTATGACGCCATCATGGTTGTGGTCGATGTCCTCGGGAAGCGTGCTCACTTCAATGAGTGCACAACCCACATCGACGCTGTAGGCGCTGCTCGGCTGTACTACCACAATGTCTGGAGGCACCACGGCACCCCTGAGAAGTACATCTCTGATCGCGGTTCGCAGTTCATTGCGGAGTTCACCACGGAGCTCTGGCGCCTCATCGGGATCACCCCAGCCACCTCCACGGCCTACCACCCGCAGACCGATGGTCAGACCGAGCGCGTCAACCAGGAGATGGAGCAGTTCCTGCGTATATTCACCAATTATAAGCAGGATGACTGGGACTATCTCTTGCCGGCCGCGGAGTTTGCCTACAACAACCACGTCCACTCTTCGACGCAGCAGGTCCCGTTCATGACCGACACTGATCGGCTCCCTCGCATGGGGTTCGAGCCGACTGGGATACGCTCGAAGGTGGAGTCGGCAAACGAATTCCGCGACCGGATTGCCTCAGGTGTCTCGGAAGCCAAAGCTGCGCTGGTGAAGGCCAAGGAGGAGTACAAGCGGTACTACGACCGCCGGCGCACTCCAGCACCGGACATCAAGGTTGGTGACCGTGTCTGGCTTGACGCGTCGGACATCATGACCACTCGTCCGTCGCAAGGCCTCTCGCACTGGCGGCTTGGCCCTTTCAACGTGGTTAAGGTTGTCGGTCGAGGCGCCTACAAGCTGGAACTCCCCCCTCGCCTCTCCCGTCTCCATCCAGTCTTTCCCATGGTGAAGCTGCAGCTGGCCGAGGACGACCCGTTCCCAGGCCGTCCCGGCTATGACGAGCCCGCTCCAGTCTTGCCACAGGCGCCAGGTGATGCCCCGGAATGGGAAGTCGACGAGGTCTTGGATGCGAGGATCCGCTGGAAGTCACTGTATTTTATGGTGTCTTGGAAAGGGTACAACGCTTCGCACAACCAGTGGGTTAAGCACTCGGACATCTTCGCTCCAGAAGCCGTAGCAGAGTACTATCGCGCCCATCCAGCTGCTCCCCGCTCCATTTCCGTCACCGCCTTCGACTCTCTCCCCTTCCGCAACCCTGCCCTCCATGTCCGGTCTATGCGTCGAGACGCCGCATTCCAAGGGGGGGATGATGTCAGGGGAACCCCCTCCCGACGCCCCTCCAAGCCCTCCGGTATCTCCCGCTGGCATTCCGCTTGTGACCGAGCCCGAGATCTGCCGATCACACGGGCCTGTGTAGTACCTATTTAGACCCCGACCTAGCGTGGGAATCCTCAGAGTTTCTTCTCTTCGGATTCCCCTCGCTAGGTGCATTATACTTTCCTGTATTCTAGTGTACATTATTGATATTCTTCGGATTCCCCTCGCTAGGACTCTTGAGTTATCTCAGGCCTCGAGGTTGCCCTTACACTTATGCCTAATCCCCTTCGTGTCGAACACACCGTCTTCCTCTTCGAGGATACCCCGGTGTGTCTCATTCTCAGACTCGATATCCGCCATCTGATCCGATTTACAGCCGGCATCCGTTGTGCCGCGTGCGAAGCCCATAATCGCGAATGCGTATTCCAGAGTTGAGCCTGCGAGGCCTGTGACGACCGCCTCTACATGAACTGCACCTTCCAGGATTACACCATTTCTTGCCAGTTCATCGACATGCTGGGTCCCGTTATTCCCAGTGAGTCCTTAAACCCCTTTTCCTGTCTCAGGCGGCTTAAACCTCTGTTTCACAGACCGCCGCTTCAGAAGGGACTTGTTCGAGCCCATCATGCTCCGTCCTCTCTTCCAGCGCGTCTTCACCCTTATGCACACCGGTGCCTACGATTCGCGCCTCGAGCAGTTCACCATCAAGCTGGCCTCCATGCAATCCCTCCCCGAGTTGCTCACCCTCCAGACTGCGTGGGACGTAGATAACTATTCCCCCACCGCTCGTGATCTGATCCGCGAGTGGATTGAGTATCTTACCGCTGCTGCAGCCGTGTCTAATACGTAGAATGCATTAAATACACTCTTCCGCTTGTCTTTCCGCCTTAAACCAATTCTTGATCCGAAGTTTCACTTAAACCGATCTCTCGTATTTAAGTCTGAGTTCGTCCGGGAACATCCATATCCTTCGACATGGCGCTCCCTGACCGCATCCTTGAACCTCTTCCTTTGCACATTCGTTCGGGGTTGTTCGAGCTGATCTATCGCCCCAAGGTTCGTGCCTAAACCCTATTTTCCCCTTAAACCTGTGCAACAGAAATTCACGATTTCCCTTTCACCCCAGAGTGTACCCCGGGTCGTATGCCCTCACTGTCCTCCCAGTGATCACATCCTCTGCAACTGCTCGTATATGCTCAACGTTGACATCATCGGAGTCGACTATCCGCGCCTACACGAGTTCTTCGAGTATCAGCCCTATGTTTTGCAACAACGTGCGTCTCATCGATCCCTCTTGCGCTCCTAGTCCCTAACCTCGATTTCCAGGTGATTCTCCGAGCCCTATACGCCAGAACCACTTCAGTCTCATGGAGGGGGTCCTTAGTGATTTCCTCCCGCTCCTGACTGCTCATAATCCCGTGCTTCCGCACAACCCCTTGGTGTACCTGTCGCATTTATTGGAACCCGTGGACTTCCACTGTCTCAATCCAATGCTTGAGGCAATCCGTGCCCACTACGGCACCGGTTGCGCCATTTTCAACATCGTCAACTTTAACTCTTATCTCAAGTTTAGAGTGTTGCGATCCGCTCAATATTCCTTTAACGTATTGTTAAAGCAGGTCTCGGACAGGCTCGCCGAGCGTCGCCTGGTCCCTTTAGCTACTCCTGTTGATCGTACAATGCGCCGCTTATTCAACTACACCGGTTGTACTGAGTTCAACATCCCTGATGTTTACTGTGACGAGGAGGATGAAGACTTTGCAGACGTGTACTTCGAGTACGACGATTTGGAGAACTACATGTAGCCACCTGTTATCGCTTTTCTCTAATACAACGCCTAGTTGGCCTAATTTTTCCTTAAACTCATGTTTCCGCCTAAACCACTTTTCCGCGTTCAGGTCCATTTCTCCTCCTGTGGTTATAGAATCGTCGCAGGAGTCCAGGGCTTAACCATTCAGTGCTCCTAACATGATCAGAAAAAGATTTTTTTAATCGCTCCTCCCCCCCAGACTTTAAACTCCAACTGTCCCCAGTTGCCAGTATAAAAGCAGGTACAATAATGCCCAGTTATGTCCAGACACACTCCCTTCTACCCCCTACGAGCTTCTTTCCACATCCTACCCCCGTCTACGAGGATTCACCATGCCTTCCGGCGTTCCCCTCGCTCCCCGTCATTTATCCCTTGCCGCGGTTAATCCCGCTCCGTATAAACCTCCTGCCGAGCTAGCGTCCCTCTACCCCGCCGCTCAGTTCCAGGTTACCATCGCCTCCAATACTCACATCGAAGACTACGAGATGCAGCTGCGCGTTTTCAAGGAAGCCTCCGTCGTTGTGGTAAGATTCGTCCCTTAAACCACAAGTTCTTCCAGCTAACTGCTTTCTTTCACAGGTTAAGATGGCTGCCCACATCGACCTTGTTGCGGCCAACGACAATCTTTCCCGTCTACCATTCAACCTTCAGTCTCAGTTCAAACGCTTCTGGAATCGTCGCACCAGCGCATACCCCAAACCGATCCGCGAACTTTGTGACTTCTGCGAAGCCATCACCAAGATTCAGCAGCGCACCGCCAACGATGCTGCCATGGCCGCCCAAGCTGTCCAAGACAACATTCGCAACGTTTGTCAGGAAGTTATTGAGGAGCGCGAGGCCAAACGTGTAAGTCTTCCTTAAACCTGTTTTTCAACTTCGGCTTAATTCGCACTTTAGCTGGCTCGCTCAACTCGTCGCAAAGGTCGCTCCAACTCCGTTGTCGAAGACAAGGACGAAGAGGAGGAAGGTGTTGCCACCACCCTTGTTCCTGATGAGGATGAAGAAATGGAGGACGTAGCTCCCGCCGTAAGTTCTTAAACTCGTTCTTCGGCCAGTACTTATAAACTTCTTCACAGGATCCCGCGCCCGTCCAGCAGGAACCCATCGATGTTGAAGCCTTTTCTCGCGAGCTCGAGGAAGAGCTGGGCGAAGAGAAAACCCATAAGTCCCGCAAGGTGCGTTCCTTATCCATCTATTTATCCATTACTTGCTTAAACCTCATTCCTAGAACAAGAACAAGAAGGACCAGAACCGTCCCGAATCAGCGCGTCCTCCTTCACTTCCCCCGTTCCACAAGCTTACCCTACTCAGGCGCTTGGGAAACTCGAGAACAGCGACCACCAATCCAACGAGACCCAGCACTCCTCGCACCACAAACGCGCGCGTACAGAGTCTTTCTCCAGCCAGGCTGAACGTAAGCCTCGTTACTATCAACTTTAACATTTACATTCATCTGACTCGCATTTTAGCAGACGTTCCCACCTACAACCTCAGCAACTTAGCTATCCAGGCTGCCCACGATGTTACCAACGCCGGTGGTGCAGTCCCCGATGCCGCCCTTCAGCGCCAGGAAGCCGATACTCGCGCTTCGCTTGCCCTTGAGGCTCATCACATGCTTGTCCACCTTAACGGCTGGCATGTCCTCAAAGCTGAGCAGGACCGCCTCCTCGCAGTGATGCAGGAGCGCTCCATTACTCCCCTTGACTCTGCCCTGTCTTCTTAAGGTATTTTCATCCCCTTTCTCCGAATTTCTCGAAGCTGAAAGGCTTAAACAGCTATTTCACCAAACAACGGTTTAAGCCACCCTTGGTCTTTATTTGACCTTCCAAGGGTCTGCATGTCCCCATGCTACGCCTGGTCACCCTGAGCATTCTCTCAGCTCATGGTCTACCCTATCCCCACTATTGAACCCAATTTTGGTCACTCCCAGCATTTCTCAGCTGTCAGTCTACCTTATCCACACCCCGATTCGCATATCATGTATGCCGTGTCCGTCCAATCAATCTAGCTTCGGCTTCAGCTACCTGCAATTCCTCGCTGTAGACCGCGTAGACCTCCTCGGATTCCCAGCATCAAATATTTTCTTCGGAGCAAGATCCTCTTCCTCAGGTTCTTCGTCACTTTCATACTCATCTGACAGCTCTTCATGAGTTAGGTCTTCCCAACCAGGAGTTAGCTTAACCTTGTGAAATTGCATGTCCTTCCCGAGATTCTCATCCTCCCGGTCTTTTCTACTCGCCAGCAGATTCAAGCCCTCTGCCGTCCTATCAATCAAGGTCTCAATTTTATCTGAGAGCTTAAGTCGCTTCCTCGCTTCATAGGGTATAACCCTGAATTGAGCAATCTTTCCGTGGAACATTGCGCCGTTCATCTCACAGCACAAGTAAGAACCACCCTTAGTTCTGCGCACGACCACCATAGGTCCTAAATACCTAGGTTCCATTTTGGTGTTCAAAGATTTTTCAACCGTGGTATTCCTGACTAAGACCAGGTCACCGGGTTGAAAGTTGTAATCTTTAATCGTCTTTTCATGAACCCGTGCGTATCTACGCACTGCGGCCATCTTTTCCGCATCTACACGCCCACGCATTTCATCAATGTGCTGAACGTGTTTAGCCAAAGCTTTTGCCCGAAGCGCTATCAACTCCCTGGTTGAAATAATAGTGTCTGGATATTCCACCAACCACGTCGCTTCCTCAATGTCCAATGGTATGACAGGATGGGCTCCCGTTGCAGCAAAGTAAGGAGAACATCCTAAACCTCTGCGCACAGTGATCCTATCTGCCCAAAGTACATGTGGCATAAACCAGTACCACTTCCGCGCGTCTCCGCCCGTAGCTTTGTACAGAGTCTGCCTAATATCCCAATGTCCCCGTTCAACTGGCCCATTGGCCTGTGAGTTGTACGGTGAAATCCTTATACCAACTATTCCATACTTCTGGTTTAGCCATTTTACCGCAGCCAAGAACTGGCCCGCATTGTCCGTTACTATCCATTTAGGACAGCCCCAACGGCATATTATTTCTTCCAGGAAAAACCTTCCCAGGCTCTCCCCATTATCGGCCCTTAAAGCCCTCCCTTCCAGAAACCGAGTTAAGGAATCCCTGGCCGCAACTACATACCTATGACCATTCGAAACCTGCCCCATTATCATCACATCAACGTGAATCTTCTGGAATAGGCTCAGCGTCATAGTAGCTACAGGCGGAACCTTAAGCAGCTTCTTCTGCCTAGCTTGGCACAGTCTGCAAGACTTAATATACCACAATATGTCTCGTTCCATCTCAGGCCACCAGAACCTAGTCTCAATCATGGACTTAGTCGAGTATACACCTTTGTGTCCCAGACTGTCGTGTGATGCCTTCATCATATACATCCTGTGGTCTTTTTCAACCACAAGTCGATGCTGCGATCCTCCTCCACGACGGTAAAGCCGTCCTTCCTTGTCCATGAAGAAATGTCGAGAATACCGAATTAGGTGGCCGTATTCCTTATATTATATCCGAGCAGGGATATAGGAGTCTAGCCGACCAGTCGGACAGACCTCTGGTAGAGTATCGACCGGAGAGGGGTCGTGACCGGTGGTGACCGGAGGACTAGATATCGCAACGCCACAGAGGGGTAGGGCGAGCGACACTATCCGTTGATCCCAGGAGAGGACCGGATGGGGGGACAAGACGACCGGTGGAGACCGGTGACTCGGATTGCTGCACAGGGAAGGTGAAGCAACGTTTATTAACAAACTGAAGAACAAGGTTGTAGAGTACGAGATTATATAGTAGTGAAGCCTATTGTATAATATAAGGGGAAAGATAAAGCGTCCATGTGGATGTAACAATAGGGACAAGAACCCATATGGGGTTAGAAGTTCAAACACAATAGTAGAGAAACTTGAACAATAAGAAAGAAGACCTAGCACCACATGGCTGAGGGCCAGCTGGTGCTATGGTGCGACTATGGCGCCATATGATGTCCACGAGGTACCACCGCGCCACCGGTACCGGTCGTGACCGGTGCTACCAGTCGTGGTCTTGAGTTGTCGAGGCACATTTCTGAAGGTTGGTTGTGCATGGATATAACAGTATCCCCCTCTTAGGTTCGGATTCCCAAGACGAACATTGGAAACCAGATGGGAGGTACTGTGGGTGACTTGGAATTTTGAAAAAACCGGCACCGGTCGAGATTAGTCGTCACCGGTCGGTGCGGGTTTATTGGGGAAACGGGTGTGGAAGTCGTGGATGTGTTCGGGTGCGTCAATGTCCTCGGCACTGACCCAGCTGTATTGCTCATCGGTGTTTTCATAGCCAAGCCACTCGACTTTGTACCGGAGGGGGTTCTTGTACCTCCGGTCGAACTTTGAGTCGACGATTTGCTTGATCTCAAAATGCTCGTCTCCGTCGATGATTTCGACCGCCGCCGGTGGAGCCTCTTCGCGACCGGCGAAGGGGTTCGGGTGGTGCGGTTCGAGTTGGGAGACATGGAATACCGGATGTACTTGAGCCAGAGATTTTGGTAGCCGGACGGTGTAGGATGCAGCGGAGGGTTTCCCTATGACCTCATATGGACCCAGGAGAATTTCTGAGAACTTCCTGGTAGGTCTGGTGGTGGAAAGGTTCTTTGCAGTGACGAAGACCTGGTCTCCAATGTTGAAGACCGGGTCCGGTGACCGGACGCGGTCACCTGTGATCTTATATCGTTCCTGCGCGAACTTGAGCTGCTCCCGGAGGAATTTGTGAAGGTCCTCCAGGTTGACGACAAAGTTCCGGGCGTGGGCGTTAGCCGCATCAACCTCCGGGTGCACGGTGATTGATGGGTCGTAGCCTTTATTGGCGAAGAACGGTGAGATGCCGGTGGAAGCATTCGGAGCATTGTTAAGGGCAAACTCGCATAGCGGAAGGAGTTTGTCCCAATCGTCTTGTTGGTACGAGCAATAGATCCGGATGTACTGTTCCACCGTCTGGTTCATCCGCTCCGTCTGACCATCGGCCGACGGATGGTAACCGGAGGTATAATGCATCTTCATTTTAAGAAGTTCTCCGAGCGACCGGAAGAATGCCGAGATGAATTCCTTGCCCCGGTCGCATGTCACATGCGACGGGACCCCGTGTTTGGAGAAGACATGAATGAGGAAGAGTTGAGCAAGTTGAGCGGAAGTGATGTGGATATCGCAGGGTATGAGTATGGATTGTTTTGTTGCCCGGTCGACGATCACGAGTATTGCATCGTATTCGCCAGACTGCGGAAGTTGCTCGATGAAGTCCATGGATATCGAATCCCATGGCCGGAGAGGGACCGGTAGTGGCCGGAGCAGGCCGTATGGTCGGTGACGAGGTGCCTTGTTGCGTTTACAAAGGATGCAGGATTTGCAGTAGTTCTTTATAAATGTGCGGAGTTCTGGCCAGGTATAATCTCGCCGGACGAGGGCGAGAGTGCGGTTCTGGCCGAAGTGACCGGAGATGGGATGGTCGTGCATGAACTGGCAAACACGTATCCGGAGCGCGTCTGGTGTGTCACCTGGTACTGATGGAACCCAGATACAGTTGTCGAACCGGAGGTTACCGGTGGGGTCGATAGACCATCTGGATGGTTCACCGGTCGCAGCGGTCGCAAGTCCGGCGGCTCCCTGTGGATCCAGAGGAATTGCGGCCTTGATGTCGGCATGTAACTGTTCGACGTCCATAACTGTGGATGCACGGAGGACGATTTCCTCGAGGAAAGTTGCCCGGAGGGAAGATTCGAGCTGGTCTTGAGTGAAAATGGGGCGAAAATTGTGAGGATTTAACTGCGTATAGCGCGTATCCCCCTCTTTTGGGTAGACGTCCCATCGTCTAGTTAAAGCGTCGGGCTTTCCTCCAAGTTTACCCGGTCGAAACCGGATGACCATATTGAAACGGCACAAATACTCAGACCACCGGACTTGCCGGCGGGTGAGTACTTTTGTTGTCGCAAAGTACTCGAGATTCTTGTGGTCGGTGACGACATCGATGGGAAGACCGGAGCCTTCGAGGTAATGCCTCCAATGTGAGAAGGCATCGAAAATTGCCATGAGTTCTTTGTCGTGTGTGTCATAGTTGAGTTCAGCCGGTCCCAGTGTACGGGACCGGAAGGCGACCGGATGTATTTCCCCATCATCACCGGTAATGGAGAGGATAGCGGCGATGGCGTAGTCCGAGGCATCCGTCTCGACTGTTATCTGTCGATTCGGTATCCAGTGTGAAAGCACCGGAGATTCCTTGAACTTGGCCTTGAGAGCATCGAATGCCTCTTGGCAATCGGTGTTCCAGTCCCACCGGTGGTTCGACCGGGTGAGACGGGTGAGTGGTATGGTGATGTCGGAGTATGCGTAGATGAACCGGCGGTAGAAGTTACAGAAGCCAAGGAAGGATTGCACATCCCGGACTTTCCGGGGGACCGGCCAGTCGACGACGGCCGAGATCTTCTCCGGTGACATTGCAAAGCCTTCCGGTGAGAGAATATACCCCAGATACTCGCAGGTTGTGATGCTGAACTCGCATTTCGATAGTTTGCAGTAAAGACCCTGCTCCCGGAGACGCCGGAGCACTTCTCGAACATGGGCTTCGTGCTCGGTGGGATCGTCAGAGTAGATGAGGATATCATCCAAATATACAATGACGTTCACGTCGAGGAGATCGGCGAAGACCGTGTTCAAGAAGCGCTGGAAGGCGGCCGGTGCATTGGCCAGCCCCTCCGGTACGACCTTAAA
The DNA here is from genome assembly GCA_029281495.1 of Mycena filopes. Lineage (NCBI taxonomy): Eukaryota > Fungi > Basidiomycota > Agaricomycetes > Agaricales > Mycenaceae > Mycena > Mycena filopes. The sequence goes on along the minus strand of JARIHR010000120.1, from coordinate 49,196 downwards.
CTCGTAAGAGCCATAGCGCGAGCGGAATGCGGTCTTCCACTCATCACCCGGTGCGATCCGGAGGAGGTGATATGCATGCCGGAGGTCGAGCTTGGTATAGATTCGTGCTCTTCCAGGTGCGTCGAGTAAGTCAGAGATGAGCGGAAGAGGGTACCGGTCTTTCTTAGTGATCCGGTTGAGTCCCCGGTAGTCGACACACAACCGGAGGGACCCGTCCTTCTTCTTGGCGAACAATATTGGTGCTCCATGACTCGACGTTGACGGATATATGAATCCCGCCTTAAGGTTCTCGTCGAGGAATTTCCGGAGTGCCGATAGCTCATTTGCAGACAGAGAGTAGACGTGGCCGATAGGGGGGAGTTCACCATCGAGGGTCTCGATTTTGAGATCGAACTCGCGATGGGGAGGGAGGTTGTAGGCATCCCTCTCAGAGAACACATCGGCAAAGTCGTGGTAGGTCTCCGGTATACCGGTCATGTCCGGTGGATCCAGCGAAGCAGCGCGTGCTGTCATCTCTTCGGACTGACAAGCCTGAAGAGTGTATTGGCACGTATCAGGGTGTTTGATGATAGTTCGGAATGCTGCTGCGCTGACTAACGCAATGGGTGGTGCCTTCATGACGACCGGTCGAGGATTGGTGACCGGTGGAACCAAGGAAGGACCGGTGGATACCGGTGGAGGTCCTGCGACATCAGGCGCAGGCCCGGTAGTCTCCATCGAAGGAGCTGGACCGTCCATAGAAGGACCAATGATTGGAGTCTTCAACCCGGTCGGTGAAGGCCCACCGGTAGGATCATACCTAGCCGGTCGTGCCCGGTCCGTATCCGGACCTACCGAAACAGATGCCAGCTTCATAGCTGACGGTGTCGACGTTGATCTCTCCCCAGTAACAGTGGTACGGAATGTGATATTGGTTGTTTTCCAGTCAATCGACGGATTGAAGCTATGGAGCCAATTGTATCCCAGAACCATGTCGCAAGGAGAATCAAGACGGGTGACGAAGAAATCCTGGAGGTGGACATCGCCGGAAGGGAACCGGATGAGTAACCGGAGCTTCCGGTCGATTATTGAGGATGATCCATCGAGATACCGGAGTCTTACGGGCGGAACCGAATACGGAACAAAATGATTTATTTGCACTATTTTATCGGAGATAAAACAGTGTGATGATCCGGAGTCGATAAGTGCTCGTAAGAGGAAGAGGAATCCCGACGAGAATTTGGATATAAGCGATGGAGGGATGGTTGAACATTCCTCCGGCGGGTTGAATTTGGGACTGAGTGTAGATGGAGCGAGATCGATATATAGGGCATTGGGAGACAGAGCAGACGCGTTGAGCCGGACCTCCGGTAGATCCCCGGAGTCAACGCAACCCGGTGGGGGATCAGAGGTATAGACCGAGTTGCGCTCTAATTTTTTGACGTTTCCGGAGTGTCCTGGGACGACCGGTCGGCATGCGCAAAGCGACCGGTCGCACCGGTGTCCTTGGGCTTTTTCTTGCAATCACTCGCCTGATGACCGGCGCCACCGCAGTACAGGCAGAGGTTGCCTGCAATGCGACGCTCCCGTTCGGACTGCTTGATCTTGCCATCAGCTCCAAGCTTGTCCACGTATGAAGCTGGAGGCCTTGTCTTGGAGCTGAATTGACCGTTGGTGGCTTTGACGTTTCCACCGGTCGCGGCATTGTTGTTATTGTTGTGGGGTTTGGATGATTGTCCACCGCGGCCGTTGTCCTGCTGCTTGCCAGAAGGTTTCCCAGATGACCGGTCGTTTGACCGGTCGCCGGTCTTCTCACCGTAACCGGTGGGAGAAGACCAGGGATCCTTCCCTTGAGCGCGAGCTTTCTCAGCTTCGCGCTTATGGTAGCGAGCGTCGACGATACGAGCCATTTGCTTGACTCCCATGAGGGTGTTGTCATAGTGGTGGTGGAGCATCTCGTTCTTGATCCGGTCCGGTAGACCTTCGTAGAAGGTGTACCGGAGGGCGTTATCACCCCACTTGGTGAGCGAGGCGTAGGTGTCGAACGACAAGACGTAAGTGGCGATACGATCGCCATGTTTCATCCTGATCGCGCGGATCCGGTCTTCGGCATCACCGACCGGATCGTGTGGGCCGAAGTTGAGTGTGATTTCCTCGATGAAAACCGGAAAGTTTCCATCCCATGCCGGTACGTTGTCCGGATCATAGAGATCCGGAGAGAACCACTGCAAAGCGATTCCCCGAAGGTACGAGATGATGAACAAGATTTTATCGGTGTCGGAGGGAAAATCCTGCTCGCGTTCGGCGAAGTGGAGATAACATTGGGTGAGGAACGGAGCGAGTTTAGCCGTGTCCTGGCCATCGAACGGATCCGGGTTCCGGAGGTTCGATTTGGTCGACCGGGGACCGGCGATCGTCCGCTTGTTGAACATCTCGAGAGATTCACCGAATTTCTCGATGAACTTCTCGAACTTGATGTCGAGAGAGGAAGGTGGAACTCCGCGACGGGGAACCGGTACATGGAGCGGTCCACCGGGTCCACTGGGTCCTCCGGGCCCACCGGGTCCAGGGGGACCAGGCGGTCCAGGGGGTCCTTGAGGCCCGCCGGGGCCTTGAGGTCCTCCAGGGCCATGAGGCCCTCCTGGACCAGGGGGACCACCCCCACCATGCCCTCCTGGTCCTCCAGGGCCTCCGGGACCACCAGGTCCTGGAGGGCCCGGTGGTCCACGGTTTGAACCGGGTGAACCTGGAGGGCTTGAAGGTCGGCTAGGGCCATGCGAGCCCGAGCCTACAGGACTAGCGGGACGGCTGGGGCCGTGGGGACCGGAGCCGACCGGACTAGCTGGGCGACTAGGGCCATGAGGCCCTGAGCCGACCAGACTTGCGGGTGGTGGAGGAGGAGCCGGAGAGCCAGCCCTGCTTCCACCGGTCGACTGAGGGTGACCGGTGGCGTCTGCAGGGCCCGCCACGCTGCCTGGAGCCGAATGAGAACTTCCCTCATCAATAGTGGAGAGGTGAGTGTCGGCTCCGAGGGGCGCAGGCGAGTAGGCAGGGCTGAGGATGAACTGCGGTAGTTCATTCGGGGATGGAGTGATGTATGCCGAGTCCGGTTCTTCACCGGGTTCCGGTGTGAACTGGGGACCTTGAATCGGCGTATCACGGTGCATGATGTGACCCGGGGGATAGTTACGGGACCGGGTCGGATGAGGTGAGACCGGGTACCGGACCGGGTTCTCGGGCGTCCAGGGGTTGGGCTCAAGCCCAGCCAGGTTCTCCGGACGGAGAGCAGGGTTGGAGGTGCGTCGAACCGTGATGTTCAGGGGCACCGGAGTCATACGCATCCCAGGAACGTGTGACGTCGCCGGCACGCCCATCACGTTGGTAGGTGACAGGGACTGTGATGGGGACGACAGAGGGATGATTCCTCCGAACAGCCGGGACCGGCGGCGAGCTTCACCGACCGGTGGCTCGGGGTTCGGGTTCGTGGGGGCGTAGTGTGACATTGGACCAAAGGATAGTTGAGTTTGTTAATACTGTTATATCCGAGCAGGGATATAGGAGTCTAGCCGACCAGTCGGACAGAACTCTGGTAGAGTATCGACCGGAGAGGGGTCGTGACCGGTGGTGACCGGAGGACTAGATATTGCAACGCCACAGAGGGGTAGGGCCAGCGACACTATCCGTTGATCCCAGGAGAGGACCGGATGGGGGGACAAGACGACCGGTGGAGACCGGTGACTCGGATTGCTGCACAGGGAAGGTGAAGCAACGTTTATTAACAAACTGAAGAACAAGGTTGTAGAGTACGAGATTATATAGTAGTGAAGCCTATTGTATAATATAAGGGGAAAGATAAAGCGTCCATGTGGATGTAACAATAGGGACAAGAACCCATATGGGGTTAGAAGTTCAAACACAATAGTAGAGAAACTTGAACAATAAGAAAGAAGACCTAGCACCACATGGCTGAGGGCCAGCTGGTGCTATGGTGCGACTATGGCGCCATACGATGTCCACGAGGTACCACCGCGCCACCGGTACCGGTCGTGACCGGTGCTACCAGTCGTGGTCTTGAGTTGTCGAGGCGCATTTCTGAAGGTTGGTTGTGCATGGATATAACACCTTATCAGAATAACCTTCAGGACGTTTCATCGGGTCCTTAAACCACTTTCTCAGCACCTCTGTCCTTTCATCTTGCAAGATTCCCATCTCCGACTGCTGGTCGTCTGGATAAGGTTCTCTCTTTTCGGGATCGAACTTAAAATCCGTATTGGGCAACAACTTTTCTTCCTCCTGGATTTGGCTCATAATGAACTGTGGCATTACCTGTCCTTCGGACTCATACGCGCGTTTAATGCTCGCATCTATGGCACACTGTTCCTCATAGCACCTGTCACAGTCTTGTTCAAAATCTGCGACCGAAGTCACCAAATCAGGGCGTGATTCCAAATCCACATCTCTTATCTCGAGGAAGTCAACATCAGCGACATCAATCTCATTCTTAAACGACTCGAAGTCCAATGGTGATTCCCCTTCAATCGCATCCGTGAAGGTTACGTTCCCTTGAAGATAACCTCCCTGAGTGTCTGTCAGGGGAACCCCCTCCCGACGCCCCTTTAAGCCCTCCGGTATCTCCCGCTGGCATTCCGCTTGTGACTGAGCCCGGGATCTCTGCCGATCACTCCGGTCACATGCGCCTGTATAGTACGTATTTAGAGTCCCGACCTAGCGTGGGAATCCTCAGAGTTTCTTCTCTTCGGATTCCCCTCGCTAGGTGCGTTATGCTTTCCTGTATTCTAGTGTACATTATTAATATACTTCGGATTCCCCTCGCTAGGACTCTTGAGTATTCTCGGGCCTCGAGGTTGCCCTTACAGCAGAAGAAACTCTCTAAGGGATTAACCGGTCAAGATTCCGACCTTTGGCTTGCCAGGCTCGGACCGCTCTGATAGCGCTCCCGCCTCGCCCAGCTCGAATCTTGCCCCCTCCTCCCGTCCCCTCGATCCCGTTATGGCCGACCCCGCTGCTGCCACTGGCACCGCCGAGGAGCGCATGACCCGGATTGAGGCGACCCTCGACCGCCTTATGGCTTTCCTTGATACCTCACCTCCCCAACGGGTGCCTTCCCCTGCCCCGTCCCCTGCTGCCCCAGCTCCGGACCCGGGTTCAGGAATCTTTGCCAACATCGTTCCTGGCGCAAAATCGGTCCTGCGACCGAACCCCCCGTTCGTCTTCGACGGCGATCGGACCCAGGGTCGGGCATTCCTCCATGCTGTCCGGTCCTACGTCCGCCTCCTCCCCGAGGCATTCACCGAAGGTGGTGAGCCCTCCGAGGTGAAGGTCGTCCGCTTTGCCATGTCCTTTATGGCAAAGGATTCTGCACAGCGCTGGGCAGAACGACACGAGGCCAAGCCCACGTTCCCCTTCCCCACCTGGGCCGCCTTCGTTGCTGAATTCCGCCTCCGCTTCGTCGAGGAGAACGAGCAGGACCATGCCCTGCAGAAACTCGAGTCCCGTCAGTACTTCATGGGCTCCCGCGACGTCTTCCGCTACACGGACGACTTCGAAGACCTCGTCGACCTCGCCGGCTTCGACGATGAGCTCATCAAGGTCACCAAATACCGGACTGGGCTCGACCCAGCGATAAATCTCGCCATCACCGGGTCCAGCGACCCCCCTGACCTGCGCGACTACACTGCCTGGCGGCTCCGCGCATATCGCCAGTACGAGTCGCTCCTCCGAGCAAAGGCTGCCGCTTCCGGGTCGACTGGTCGTCTCTCGGTTGCACCTGGCCGCGCTCGGGTGGTTCCTGCTCTCGCGGTCCCTGCACCACCACCGCAGAGGGTCGCTCCACCTTCTCTCCCCCCTCCTGTCCCCATGGACATAGACCGTACTCGGGCTAGGAACCCCCCTCGTCGCGGATGCTTCCGGTGTGGAGACCCGAACCACTTCGCGCGAGACTGCACCACCCCCGTCGATGTCCGCACTGTCGATGTGCTGGACGAGGTCATCCAGCAGCTCAGTGCTGACATGCTTGACGAGCTTGTCGCCCGTTTAGCCTCTGCCGAGGTTGTTGCGGAACACGCGGCTGCAGTCGCCCAGGAGGATTTTCCCCCCCGCGCAGAGTGAGCGGTGCGCCCTCTGTCGCGTCCCCTAATCGTTTCAATGTCTTGTGTAATGAGTCTGACAATACATCTCTTGCATTACTTGAAACGATAGACGCACCCCCCGGCGGGCTAAAAATAGCGATGACGCACGACCCGGAGAAACAGGGCGTACTTTGCGCACTCTCGACAGCTCCGTGCGTCATTGTTGATGGCAAATCAGTGGCGGAGGGACCCGGGTTGTACAGCCACCAAACCAACTCCCCTGCGCCGGTTCGAACCCCCGCGCCGGTATTTGATGATCCCCTCCGCTTGCGTCGTAAACCAATGTGGGAGCGCAAACTTCCCAAGCGCTTCACCATTGCGGCTGAGGCCAGCGCGAACTCCCTCCACCTCCCCCTCGAGATTGAGTCCACCGATGATGCTGTCAAACTATCGTTGTCTGGGCTTGTGGACTGTGGCGCTACCTCAGAGTTCATCGACTCGGAGTATGCTGCAGAAAACAAGGTCCCGCTCCGTCGACTCTCTCGTCCTATCCCGGTCTTCAATGTTGACGGCTCCCCAAACGAAGCCGGCAGCATCCGGGAAGTCGCGGATGTCATCCTCCGCTACAAGTCGCACAGCGAGCGCGCCGTGCTTGCTGTCACCCGGCTCGGCAAGCAGAAGCTTATTCTCGGGTTCTCCTGGCTCCGGAAGCACAACCCGGAGATCAACTGGGAAACCCGGGAGGTAAAAATGAGCCGCTGCCCCTCTGTTTGTACGACTTGCCGCGACGAGGCGAGGATCGAACGCCAGCACGCTAAAACTGCCGCTTCAATCCTTCGCCAGCTCCGTGCCGGCCCGATACCCCGCATCTGTGCTGTGGACACGGACCTTCGCTCTGGCGAGGATGACGATGACGAGTTCGAGGACGAGTTACCAGAGTTGTCTCCGGATGACTCTGATGACTCGGACGATGAGGACGACACGATTGAGGATGGAGACCGTATATTTTACACAACGTTCTCTTCTCCAGAAGACATCCGAGCCTCCGCTACAGTCTCTCAACGCCTAGCGGAAGCCCATGCCAAGAACTCCGCACCCGGTAAGGAACCCCTTCCCCAGTGGGTGCGTGACTTCGAGGATGTCTTCAGTCGGGAGTCCTTTGACTCGCTACCAGAGAGTCGGACTTGGGACCACGCCATCGAACTTGTCCCTGACTCAAAGCCCGCCAACTGTAAGGTCTACCCTATCTCACCCCTCGAACAACGCGAGCTCGACGCGTTCATCGAGGAGGGCCTTGCTACTGGTCGGATTCGGCCGTCGAAGTCTCCCATGGCTTCACCAGTCTTCTTCATCAAGAAGAAGGATGGTGGTCTCCGCTTTGTCCAAGATTACCGGGCGTTGAACGCGATGACCGTGAAGAACCGGTACCCACTTCCGCTGATCAACGACCTCATTAATCGTTTGAAAGGCGCACGGTTCTTCACGAAGCTTGACATCCGTTGGGGCTTCAACAACGTCCGGATCCGAAAGGGTGACGAGTGGAAGGCAGCGTTCCGCACCAACAGGGGACTCTTCGAACCCCTGGTGATGTACTTCGGCTTGACGAACTCCCCCGCGACCTTCCAGACCATCATGAATGACATTTTCCAGGATCTCATCATGTCTGGCGACGTCATGGTATACCTCGACGACATCCTCATCGCACATTCGGACATCACCCGGCATCGCGAGATTGTCCGGGAGGTGCTTCGACGTCTCCGGGAGCACAAGCTCTACTTGCGCCCGGAGAAGTGTGAATTCGAGAAGTCGTTGATCGAATACCTCGGAGTGATCATCTCGCACAACCGCGTCGAGATGGACCCCGTCAAGGTCGCTGGTGTTGCTGCCTGGCCGACGCCGGAGAACAAGAAGGATGTGCAGCAGTTTGTTGGCTTCACAAACTTCTACCGGCGGTTCATCCGAGCCTTCTCTGACATCGCCCGTCCGCTCTTTGACCTCACGGCGAAGGGCAAGGTGTGGGTCTGGACTGAGATCGAGGCCGCCGCGTTCCAAGCCCTCAAGGACGCTGTCACCTCTGATCCAGTCCTCATCCTCCCTGACGAGTCTCGGATGTACCGGCTTGAGGCGGACAGCTCCGACTTTGCCTCCGGAGCTGTCCTCTCGCAGGAAGGCTCTGACGGCAAGTGGCACCCTGTGGCGTTCTTCTCCAAGAGCTTGTCGCCAGTCCAGCGCAACTACGAGATCCACGACAAGGAGATGCTCGCTATCGTCCGGTCCCTCGAGGAGTGGCGACACTTCCTCGAGGGTGCGCAGCATCCCGTCGAGATCTGGACTGACCACAAGAACCTGGAGTATTTCCGGAAGTCGCAGAACCTCAACCGTAGACAGGCGCGGTGGTCACTGTACCTGTCTCGGTTCGACTTTACGCTTCATCACAAGCCCGGAAAGCTCATGGGACGTCCTGATGCCCTCTCTCGTAGACCAGACCACGGGTCAGCTCCGGACAACCAGGATGTCACTCTCCTGAGTCCGAAGCTGTTCCACCTTCGCGCTCTTGAAGGTGTCTCCGTCTCTGGTCCCGAGGGTGCGATCCTGCGCGACATCCGAGATGCACTGGCCGGTGAACCTGACCTCGAAGACCCCGTCGCTCTGGCGGCTCGGGAACTTTTGAAGGTCCGGAACGCCCGCTCTGCCCGCAGCGCTGAGTGGCATGTCGACGCCGGTCTCCTCTATTTCCGTGGCAAGCTTGTTGTCCCCAGGGACAAGGACCTTCGCCGCCGGATTTTGGAGCAGCATCACGACACCCGGGTCGCTGGTCATGCCGGCCGCTTCAAGACGTTGGAGCTTGTCTCCCGGAACTACTGGTGGCCCCAGTTGTCCCGACACGTCGGCCGGTATGTTGCAACCTGCGACCTGTGCTGCCGCACCAAGGCAATCCGGAAGCTCCCAGTCGGAGAGCTGCACCCGACTGAGATTCCTCCGGAGCGCTGGCACACCGTGTCGGTGGACTTTGTTGTGGAGCTCCCCGAGGCGCATGGCTATGACGCCATCATGGTTGTGGTCGATGTCCTCGGGAAGCGTGCTCACTTCAATGAGTGCACAACCCACATCGACGCTGTCGGCGCTGCTCGGCTGTACTACCGCAATGTCTGGAGGCACCACGGCACCCCCGAGAAGTACATCTCTGATCGCGGTTCGCAGTTCATTGCGGAGTTCACCACGGAGCTCTGGCGCCTCATCGGGATCACCCCAGCCACCTCTACGGCGTATCACCCACAGACTGACGGTCAGACTGAGCGCGTTAACCAAGAGATGGAGCAGTTCTTGCGCATATTCACCAATTATAAGCAGGATGACTGGGACTATCTCTTGCCAGCCGCAGAGTTCGCTTACAACAACCACATCCACTCTTCAACGCAGCAGGTCCCGTTCATGACCGATACCGGTCGGCTCCCTCGCATGGGGTTTGAGCCCACTGGGGTACGCTCGAAGGTGGAGTCAGCAAACGAATTCCGCGATCGGATTGCCTCAGGTGTCTCGGAAGCCAAAGCTGCGCTGGTGAAGGCCAAGGAGGAGTACAAGCAGTACTATGACCGCCGGCGCACCCCAGCGCCGGACATCAAGGTTGGTGACCGTGTCTGGCTTGACGCATCGGACATCATGACCACTCGTCCGTCGCAGGGCCTCTCGCACCGGCGCCTTGGCCCCTTTAAGGTGGTTAAGGTTGTCGGTCGAGGCGCCTACAAGCTGGAACTCCCGCCTCGACTCTCACGCCTCCACCCTGTCTTCCCCGTGGTGAAGTTGCAGCTGGCAGAGGACGACCCGTTTCCGGGACGTCCGGGCTATGACGAGCCTGCTCCAGTCCTCCCAGAGCAGCCTGGGGATGCCCCGGAATGGGAGATCGACAAGATTTTGGATGCTAAGATCCGATGGAAGTCATTATATTATATGGTGTCTTTCAAAGGGTACAACGCTTCACACAATCAGTGGGTCAAACATTCCGATGTCTTTGCTCCGGAAGCCGTTGCGGAGTATTATCGTACTCATCCAACCGCTCCACGGTCCATCTCAGTCGCAGCCTTCGACTCTCTCCCCTTCCGCGACCCTGCCCTCCACGTCCGGTCTATGCGTCGAGGCGCCGCATTCCAAGGGGGGGATGATGTCAGGGGAACCCCCTCCCGACGCCCCTTTAAGCCCTCCGGTATCTCCCGCTGGCATTCCGCTTGTGACCGAGCCCGGGATCTCTGCCGATCACTCCGGTCACATGCGCCTGTATAGTACGTATTTAGAGTCCCGACCTAGCGTGGGAATCCTCAGAGTTTCTTCTCTTCGGATTCCCCTCGCTAGGTGCGTTATGCTTTCCTGTATTCTAGTGTACATTATTAATATACTTCGGATTCCCCTCGCTAGGACTCTTGAGTATTCTCGGGCCTCGAGGTTGCCCTTACAGTGTCAATGTCATTCTTGAAATCTTCCAAATCCGCTGGTTGGTCGATTCCATAATCCCAATCTTTATGATTCTCCGGAGGAGGGTTATCATCATACCCCAACTCTGGGTTAGGATAATCTGTGTCCCCATCCACCTTCCTTCGTCTAGACAGCCCATCTGGTGAGAAAGTCATTCCTCTGACGTGCTTAAGCTCGAAGTGGAACATCAAGATCTGTTCAATCCAACGGTTGATCGTTGCATTAGGACCCATCCCTGGGTTCGACAACATGCCTTTAATATACATGGCATCAGTTTCTATCACCAGTTTCCGGCACCCAAGCAGCCAATACTGCATGTGGATCAACGCCCTAAGTAAACCGTAAAGTTCACGTTTAGGCTGCAAAAACCTGGCTTCGCGGTCGTTAAGCGGAATAGAGTCAAATTTAGTGTAATGTCGCCTCTTCGGGTCATCTGGATCCACCTAGAATATTTCTATTTCAACCGCCTTCCATGAAGTGTCCACCGCCATAACTACGTCTGAGTCCCAGTCGTAGTTTAAGGGTTTAAGCGCTTCACAGTGTTTAACAGCATCTTTGATCTTGTCCATGGAAGCCTGTTGCTTTTCCTCCCATGCCCAATCAATATCCGCTCGCAGCAGCTTTGTTAATGGTCTGGACATCACCGAGTAGTCCTTAATGAACATCCTCATGGTCCCAACCACTCCCAAGAATTGCCGTACCTCCGACACTGTCTCAAGACTAGGCCAGCGTTCAATAACACCAATCCTATCTTCAGACGGTTGTCTCCCTTCGAAAGAGCAGTAGTGCCCTACCACTGGATATACCTCAAGACATAATAATGCCTTAAGCCCTGAAATCGTCCCACCGCAGTATTTTATTCTCTGCGTCACCCTATTCAGGTTTTCGAAATGCTCCCAAACGAACCGTCGTATACCAGAGTTTTCCGGTATAGTCTCGTAGGTCCCATCCTTCTGTATGTATCTGCTTCCTGGACCTCGTACCGGTACATCATCAATGTAAGGTATCGTAACATGTGGAATTTCATCCCTAAGGATATAAGTCACATCGTCGTGGAAGATGGGCACTGAATTGGTCCATCCTTGTGGTAGTTTCACTAATCTCAAAGCACCGAACGGTGTCTGAAAGGTTGTGAAATCTCTGGAGTTCTCATCGAGGTCGCGATGGTCATATCCGGAGTACAAGTCTAAGACCACATCACAAGCTCGTCCCGCGAAATGATTCGCCAACTCATCTGTTGCCGGAGGAATACCAGAATGAGCAATAGTAACCGCATTCAACGGTTCTAAAGCGTGTACCAGTCTTATACTCTTCCCATCCTTCTTAACCACTCCAAAGAATTTGGAACGATAAGAAGAATTAGACGGTTCATAGACGCCAGCGTCTATCTTGTTTTTGATAACTTTGCAAAACTCCTCCAACTGACCACGCGGAATAGGTATACTTCGTTCAACCCACACCTTATGCTCAACCACCGGTATTTCCACTGGTAGGAAGAAATCATGCCTGAACTGTCCTCGTTCAGAGGCATCCCAAGCGAAGGCTTTCTCCTGCACCATCATGAAACGGTGCATGAGTTTACGCTCTTCCAACCACAAGAAGTCTCCTCATGTATTTTATCGATAACTGCCTTTCTCTCCGTGGTATACCTTCCGGTAGGACTGTAATCTGGAGGATTAGGTAGTAATCCAGGCATATCCTCTAAAGGATCTCCCTTAATCTCACGTTTAATCCTAAACCGCTCAGGTAGTTCACCTAAAACTGGTCTCGTCTTAAGCGCCACTGGTTTGTATTTCTTCCCCAGGAAGACATTAGCTGTCGGAAGTAACTCCTCCGGCCCATCTGATTTCTCTGGTTCAGGAGACAGCCAGTCTGCTGCCTCGCAACACCCGCACCTAGTCTCCTGACTAAAGCTGTGCTTAACCTTCTCACGGTTGAATCTTCCTGATGGCTGCCCTTTGGGTGCAGGCTTGCCATGAGCTTTCTCGTAGAGGTAGTCTGGAACCCTCTCATCGAAGGTGAATACATCATACGTCGTTCCGTTCTTCACTCCGTGATCCGTAGCCAAATGATCACTACTTTTTAGTCTTCACTTCCATCCTCTCGCGCGAGGTTCGAGAGTACGCGCCAGAGCGCGTTCCTTTCAGACCAGAGTAGGTGTCTCATTTAAGAGCACTAACCGTCCTTCTGCTTTCCAGGAGGCATTAGCTGCACAGTCTCTGAATTACAGAGACTTGTGAAGAACCGCCGTCTACGTGGCATCTCGCGTAGCAGCGACGGTTCTGTTAAAGCAAGCCTAAAAGTGAGTTCTCAGATTCGCGTCGGTTGCTGGGACGGACGCTAACGGGATTCAGTCAGCTGAGTCAACCACCCTCTTCTCGTTCAGTCCGCGGACTCAACGCGCGGTTTGTGGTGAGTCGCTCAATTCAAAATGAAGCCATCTTAACATGAGATTCAATCGTCACAGTCAAAACTTTGAAAAAATGGTGCACAAGAATATATTCATGGCGATACATTAGCGGTGGTGGTCTGGGTTATATATTAGCGTCTTTGAGCAAATACATGCGCACTGCGGACACCCTTCCTTCCCGCACGGACACCTCGGCATTGCCCACAGGGGCAATCTCTTTATCCAGAAAAGGAGCTCAGGATAACGTATTAGGTAGGCCACAGGTCCAATATGTTATGTTGGGGGTGACCTTTTTTGGCATTTTCGCCGCGCTTGCGGCACCACCGGCACTGCGGCATCCTGCACCTCAGCGGCGTCGACGCTCGCCGCTGTGCGGCGCCTCATCAACGTTGATGCCAGTGATCGCTGCCTCGAAAAAGGTCCAAAAAAAGCGTACAAAAAGCCTACAATAAAATTTCGTCCGCATACAAAATGGATTCGGATGAGCGTGTACGTAGAATACGGGTAAAAGGCGCGGGCACGCGTCCAAAAAACGCTGCGGGGGCGGGCACGGGTCGAAAATGGTGCGGCAGCGGCGACGATCAATCCAACCCCTCCCCCGCCATCGCGTACTCCTCGTCGTCCTCGATCTCCCCGCGGTCTCCATGGTTCTCCATCTCAGCACCCGCATCCTCTTCCACCGCTACCACCTCATCAACCTCGTCCCAATCCCTCCAATCGTCGCCAGCACCGACCGCACTGCGGCTGGGACGTGTCGCACGCCTTTCTTGCCCCGAGCCAACTTCGGCGCCGTCCATACCTTCGCGCCGCGCTCGATCAGGTCGCGGTACATCCTCGCCTGCCGCAAGGCGTAGGCGACCGCCCCCGCCGCTTCCTCCGCGCTCATGCCCTCCTCCGGTACCGCCCCTGCCCGCTCCTCCCACTTCTTCGCCTCATACTCCAAGCTCACCCCCACCCGCCGGTACTCCTCCAAAATGAGCCGCTTTTCTTCATCCCATCGCCGAGTGCGTGCAAACGCCTTGGACCACTCCACCTGTAATGCTATACGCAGTATTAGCAGCTGGTGACAAGATCCCACTGACGCGACGTACCTTTTCCAAACCAGCATCCGTCCCATCTGCACCCCTCCAAATCCAAGACGTCTGCCGCTCGTTTTCTGGCCCCCGTTCCACCACGTCGTCCTCCACGTCCTCCCAATCCATCTTTTCGTCCTCCTCCGCCTCCAAGAGACCCCCAGCCCTCAGCTCCTGCATGCGCTTGTTGTGGAACTCCGCATGCCTCTGCTTCCGCTTCGCCTTCTTCCGCAAATCCTCCGTATCACCCATACACCGTATGTCCTGCCGCCTCAGAGCTTTCCACCCCACCATCGCCGCGTCGCCGCCGTTGAGCTGACAGAGAGCCTCCCATGCCGTTTGGTACTTCTCGGAGTGAAGTCGGACCTTGGTCTCGTTCCGCGTCACTACTGTTCGCGACCTTGTAGTTGCTCCCTGGTGCCGCGCGTGCCCCATCTTATACAGCAGCAGCCGGGACTTGACATGCAGCTGGGTGCGCAGCCGCGTCAGCCCCGTCCGACACTGCACATCACGCATCATCCCCTCGATGTGCTCCAAACCCGGCACACATCGCTCGCGCTGGACGGGGGCCAACGCTGATGGCAACAGCAAGGGAACGTTCTCTGCGACAGTCTCGGCCGGCAGTTCGAGGGCCCCGAGGGCCTGAATCGCCACGGGCATGTAGATTTGCTCAATCTTGCAGAAGCGAGCAATCCCTCGATTGAGTTTGGTGCGGAGCGCGCCCATGTCGACCTGCATGTTGGCGGTTGCTGCGCGCTTCAGCTCGGCTTGCACCCGTACTCGTCGTCTGCAAACAGACGAAGTTAGCGACATCCAAAGCCAGGGGTCAAACAAGAAATCATTTGCTTACTGCTCTTCCTCCAGGTCCAGACCAGCCGTTATAAACGAGCTGGGCTCACGTCGTGCAGCGAGGGGACTCCTCGCCGTGCCTCCTCCTCCTCCATCTTGGAGAAGTGAAGTTGGACCTCCGCTTCCGTGAGCCCTGCACCAGCCAAGGCCGTTAGATATGCACCATCCATAGATTTCGCGAACCCTCACCTTTCATTGGCACTGAATACGGGTTCTTCGCGGTTGGGTCTGCCTCGAAGTCGAGCACCTCCTGCCGCCACTGTGGTACACGGTCTGCCTGCTGCGCGGAGAAGTCGTCAAAGGCTTCTTTTTGCTCCTGCAGTTCTTGCGTCGCACGATCGAGGCGCTTTCGCAAAAGCTCGACTGAAAAACACAAGTTAGCTATCGTTAACGCTGGCCACTCGACAACCTACCGATGGTAACCAACTTTTGCCAATTCATGCCCGCGATCTGGGTGTCGAGCATGTCGTGCCGCGCCCCCGGCCCCATGTCGCGTGTACTGGCTGCCAACGCCCCAAGGATCGACCAAGCGCGCTCGATTCCTTCCGCGTCCAGTTGCGCGCTCCCGATGAGCAGATTGAGGGAGTAAAGGAGTTGGCACGCGAGGGTGTGAGCGTGAATGTGCATTTTGGGGATTGCGAAGCGGATGAAGGCGAGAGTGAGGCAAGCGCGGACGTCTTCGGGCAGGTCCCCCAGGCGACCAACGAGGTAGATGCTCCAGATGCAGACGATGTCGTAGGTTGTGAGTTTGTGGAGGTTGTTGGGCCAGTGCTTCGAAATGGAGGCGAAAACGTAGTTGACGTTGGAGAATCTGGGGGATTGTGACAAATGTTAGCGTTGCAAGATCTCGAAGTCGGTGTAAGTTTCGTACCTTTCACCCTTCTGTAGATCTCCGACGCCCTTCGCTTGCACGAACTCGTGCCACCCACAGACGCCCATGGCTACGCCGGTGGTTGCATACCCCCGCGAGAATTTTGTGTTGGCATAATCCAACGCCGCGAGCCCGCTGCAGGTTTGCATCTGTGGAGCGTCAGAATCCAAGATGAAGAGGCCTCATTCCCGACGCGGACACACCTCTTTTTGGTTCGTCACGGTTCGTAGATATTCACGATATGGGCCCGTCTCGACATTGTACGCCCAGCCGGAACCCAGGTCGGGGTCCCGGAGTTCACTCGAAACAAGTCGACGCTTCAGGCGGAAACAAGCGTCGAGCGCCAAGAACAGCGTGTACATGAACCTAGTATAGTATTGGCTTTAGTAAGGAAGACAGACAACGGATTTACGAGGGGGGCGCACCGTTGCTCTGGCTCGGCGTCCTCCCAGCCCGGCGGAAGATTGACTCCTGGTCGAGGACATGCGGGGCACTTCACCGCGCATTCCCCCTGTTTCGTGCCGTGCACCCCCGATGGGCAGTACGCGATCGCGCGTGCCGCATGCTTGAGCAGCGTGAGGTGAAACCACTCGCGCCCCATCCGAATCCATTCGTGGTATCGATCGGGGGGCTTGTTCCCAGTATTGTCGGTCATCTTCTCGAGGGCGGCGTAGGCGTGGTAAAGAGTGGTTTTCGATTCCACGGCCTCGATATGGTACCTGTTACCCTTCGTGTCAGTTACATCAAGCACTTGGTGACAACGACCTACTTCTCCAGCAGAGCTATCGTCGCGCAGGTCTGCGGCCGTTCATGCGTCGCAGGGAACCAGCCCGCGCGTAGGAGCTGCACTTCGTGCGACCCCGTGTCCACCGCATGCTCACACGCGCAAAAATTGACAGCGACTTCCTCGATGCCGTTGCCGTGGAGCACGACAAAGCCCTTGATTCCAGGCTCGGGCGCAGAACAAGGGGAATGCGGGGGATGACCCAGTTGGACGTGAAGTCCAATCATGGCCAAGAACACCTTCACGAAGAAAGCGTCGTTCCAGTACTATATCCAAGGGAGTGGGTGAGTGGGGCAGCAAACGAGTCAGAACTGGAAAGGCTTACCTCGATACGATGCAGGGGGTTCTCGCGGTGCTTGTTCAGGACGCAGGTTTGGCAGTACAGGACTCCGCCGTAACAATCTCGGCAGCGGAAGCGAGGGTAGCGCCGTACCCGACGCGTTTGAGCAGCCAGGGCAAGTGACCAAGTCCGCCCCCGCCGTTCCGTGGCTGCGCAGGAGCGTCGTGAGGTACTTGTCGCGTTTGTGAAGGCGCCAATTTTCCAGCGATATGTCCTGCAGCGGCCGAAAAAGATGAGCCCCCAAACAAATGCTTGATCTTGCCGCAGGCAAACTTACGGCGGGCTTGACACACGGGGCGCCGTCGGCTTTTGGAGGAGGTGGCGCAGGAGCGTCGTCGTCGAGGAGCTTGTATCGTTCGAGGTTAAGGGTGAATTCGACGAAACCGTCGAAGGGATCCGAGACCGGCTCGTGTTCAGGGGCCGCTAGCGCAGGGGGGGCTGCTTCTGCTATGCGCATTTTTTTTGAGGGGGGACGGCGGGTCAAAAGAAAGTGGTTGGGTGTAGACCCGGCGGTGGTCATCGGAGATGCGCTGGACGATGGCGGGGATGGGCGCGTCTTCGCGGGCTGCGGTGATGTTGTCGAGGGAGAACTCGTGGTGGTGCTGGGAGGAGCCAGCAGCGGCGGACTGGGTCTGGGCCCTCCGGCGCCTGCGAGCCTCGCGTACCATGGGCGCGGGAACTAAACGATCGGGCTGCTGTTGGCAAACACAGCTGTTGCCAACAGAGGCATTTACCGAACCGTGGCTTGGATTTGTTGAACTGCGGCTGCCGCGAGGGAGGGGGTGTGGATAATAAAGACCCCAGGCTCACTGTCTCCGACTCACCAAGAGGTTAGGTGTCCCAGCGAAGCGTTTGCGTCGTTTTCCTGAGGATGGCGGTTTGATTCCCCCAAGTCGCATTTCCACTTTTCTTGAGATACTTTTTATATTCCCGCCCTCTTTTCCAAATCCCGCTTCGAATATCTATCTGCGGTCGGTCGAGTGCCTTCAGAAGAGGAAAAGAAAGAACGGCTGGATTTTCAGCATACACATTTTGCTATATGTATCTTACAAGAATTACACAGTCGTTTACAAGAACTACAGTCGTTATCGTTACATTTTACGTGTGGTACCAAGAACAAAGGACGGACAAGCAGATACACAACAAGGCTGAAGATACACGACAATGCTGAAGATTCAAGACAAGGATTGGTGATACGAGAGAGTGTTAGAAGATGAGCGTTCCGCGCGCCTCAAGATACACCGAAAAGTAAAAGTATCCGCAGGCCAGCGTCCAGCGAAGGGCTCTTGAGGCCGTTGAGCCCGCTTACGGCTCGGTTGTAGCGGGGGCCGCAAGCTCAGGGATGGGCGAGTCGCGCAGGTGGTCGTAGGCGCCAATGTATCTGGGCCCGAGGTTCTGGCCGATGGGGCGGATGACGAGGCCGGCGCTCACTAGCGCGTCGATGGTACTCTCCATCGCGTGGTTGGTGACGGGGACGTTGGTGATGCCGATCCTGCAGATCGGGCAGAGGAGCCACGACTCCGACAACGCTGGCGACACCGTTAGCGAGGGCCGCGCGAGGTGGACGCGGAAAAAAACCCACCGAACTCAGTAACGATGCAATACTGGCAGAAGGTATGACCACATTCCCAAAACCTGCCAAAAAAATCAGTTAGAGGAACGAGTTCGCGTTGCATGCCACTGACATGTCAGGATTGTGCATAGGGTCCAAGCAGATCCCGCATCGGATGGCGTATGCGATTCCCGGGTACTGACGAAGAGGGTCAAGATCGAGGATGGGGGCAGCGAGAGAGATTACGCACCTTGTTTTCGTCCTCTTCTTCGTCCTCTCCTTTGCCCTGCGAGCCGGCGGTGTGAGCGGGCTTCGCGAGTGGCAAGTCGAGCCAGACCGTGTGTGGCTCGGCAGCCGCATTGAGGTGTGCGTCCTGCGAACCGGCGGTGTCAGCGGGCTTCATGGTGAGTGGCAAGTCGAGCCAGACCGTGTCTGGCTGGGCGGCCACATTGAGGTGTGCGTCCTGCGAGCCGGCGGTGTCAGCGGGCTTCATGGTGAGTGGCAAGTCGCTTGTTACCTGGTCTGACTGGGCCGCTGCTTCGACGCTCGCGCCTGGGCGCGTCTCAAGAGGTTCCACTGAGCTACGGGGGACCACTGGGCTTGCTTCAGACATCCTGAAAGGTTTGGTGGATGGGACGGTGGCGGAATGGGAGGGGAGGGGACAATGGAGGAGAAAAAGGAAGCGGAGGAGAAAAAGGAAGCGAGGCAGAGCGGAAGTTCATAATTGATGCTGCGAAATAGGAGGCGGAAGGAAAGCCAGCTTGGGATCATAACTGACACAAACAACCGCGACCATTTCGGGCAGACCTCCACTCTCTACCCAATTCGACGCGCTGGATGCCAAGGACTGGCTCTTTACTTCACCTCCTTCGACACTGGCACTACGGGCTGCACCGAAATCGATTTGGGGCCTGAGCTGATTTTAATGACGCGGCGTACCGAAAAACCTCGAGACCTGGTTGCGTTCTGCTAGGCGATTCGTGGTTGAACCAGGCGCATACTCAGCGTTGCAGGGCAAAAAAATCAGGTACGTCTCTTCTGAGCGCCAAAAAAACTGAGCTCATGCAGGGAACGCGAAAGGTCAAGACGGAGACCCACCAACTCATCCTGGACACCACTCGTGGCCCCCAAAATATTTATGGTTTTCGACCGCACGAACACTTCCCAATCGGGCCAGCACACTCACGAACCCTTCTCGAATGGGCGAACGCCTTCTGTGTCCATTGACGTATTTCAAGACAAATCACGACTGGCATATTTCCAAGAAATCAACGGTTTACAGTCTCGACTAAGCTACAGGCCTAACTAACTACAAGGCCCTTACTCCTGCTTTTGGTTTCTGGGGCGCAAGGCGGCGGGGCGGCTGGTGGAGGAAAGTAACGGTGAGTCCGTGCATGCGCCACTGTCGACAGGGACTTACATCTTCTTGCGGCGCGGCGCTTGCAGGCGCGCGAGGAGAATGTCGTCTGCTGACGGCTGGGGGCCCGTGGAACCGAAACGAGCCTGCAGTCGATTGCGCATCTCACGGGCCTTGCGGCTGTACGTGCAGTCGGCAAGGGATGCTGGGGCGGCATTGCTACCGCTGGGGAGCACTGAGCGAGGCAGCTCTTGCGTAACGGCGCGGGGAATTGGATGCTGGGGTCGGGTGCGGGGCGGATCATGTCGGGGACGGGGATGCGGTGGTTCCTGCTGGATGCAGGTGGGATCGTACGAGCTGGTGAGCGAGCCGTCGTTCTGGGGGATGGAGTAAATGGGCGTGTCGCGGTTGGGGAGGAATGTGATTATGGGGCTCTGGGGAGGAACGCAGCCGGAGGTGACGAATCCGTGGTTGTTGGTGGTGCGGCGGCGGGTCTGCTGTGCCTCTGTAGCCCGGTGCATCGCGCGATTGCGATGGAAGTCGCGCCAGTAGGAGACAGAGCGGATCGTTTGGCTGGACGACATGGGGGCGAAGTGCAAGGCTGGACACGTCAAGGAAGGCGGTCGCCTGTATAAGGGGCCGAGCTCTAGCCTGGATTGACAAATGAGTACTTTCTCAACTCCGTCTATCACGTTTCAATTTAACCCGCAGGGCTTCTGTTATATCCGTGCACGCACACGCCCAGGACGTCACCAGAAATCTCCAAGTAGTCACCGGTCACTCGACCGGTACCGGTCAATCGGCCAGTACCGGCCGACCGGTGGATACTCGTGGGATCTTCTAGAGTCTTATCGCACCATCCTTGCGCCATGCAATCAGCAGGCCCTCAGCCTATGGCCAATGGACCTCATCCTTATTGTTCAAGACTTCTCTGTTATTGTGTTCGCCACTCTAACCCCATTTGGAATCACCTCCTATTGTTACTTCCACATGGTTCCTACTTCTTACCCCTTATACATATACAATAAGCTTTACACTATTTAATCTCGTAGTCTACATCCTTGTTCTTCAGTCTGATAATAAACGTTCTCTTCACTTCTCCTCTGTGAAGAAATCCGATTGTACCCCTCCGGCACCGGTCATCCTACTGGTCGTCCTCTGCTCAGTCTTGGGATACGTAGTAGGGGCTCGCGCAGCACCTCTGTCGCGATTGCCTGAAAAGCTCGTCCGCCGGTCACTCGTCCCCGTCACCGGTCATCTCCGGTCACTCCACGCTCCCCGGCCGAAAGCACTCTGCCGCGCCATTCGGATATAACAGCTTCACGACGCCGCCGCCCCCGCTCCCAATGCCCGATGCTCTCTTCACGACGTTCGCCACCGCGCCTGCCGCTGCACCAAGCGCGCGTGCCCAGACTCAGGCGGTGTACCGCGCGCGCCACCTCGAGCAGGAGCGGCAGAAGGCCCGCGACAGGATGCAATGTCTGCGCGAGTTGCGTAAAGCCTCAGAAACTCTGAGGGCCAGGTGAGTGATCGTTGCGCCGCCAAAGAATCGGACGCTGATGGCAGACGTGCAGCGCGCTCTTCGCGCAGTACCGCCTGCACGTTCAGCGCCACGTCGGCGTCATCAACCCGCACCGCGACGACCCCGCTTGGCTGGCCGCCCTCGAGCGCTTCCGAGAACGCGACACCGGCGTCCCTTTCGACCGCGAGGATGCGCTGTTCATCCTCCAGAGCGCCACCGAGGAACCGCGTACCGACATCAGTGCCGCGGGGATCGACGCGACCGTGAAACAACTCAATCGCTGCACGCTGGAATTATTGTTCGACAGGGAGGACCCCGTGAAGGAGCGCGTTTGGAAAAGGATCAGCCGAGGCAGAGCCGACGGTGAGGAGTTCGACGATGAGGCGCTCGAATTCATGTTTCGCCACGCGGTTCCCGCCCCCACCTTCGAAAACATGGACGCGTGTGGCTGTAGCTAATATATATCAATGCTATTCACTTATCTGAATCACACTCTCGGACGGATTGTTTCAAGAAAAAACGGCGCTGAATTCAAGAGATTTGTACATTGTATATACATGAACTTGGGTATTCGTATATACATGAACATGGGCATTCAAGAGTTGTACATCGCAAATATATATATGAAGAGGAAGACGGAAATCGACAATCTGCCGATGGGCCAGTCAACAATGCTCGACGCGGGGTGGTGAGGATAAAGAACGTACTTGACTTGCGGTGTGTGCCGACGTTCACAACAGACCGCGCTGGCGGAGCATGCGCTTGTGGGCGAACCAGGCGCGAATTTTCTGATTCGCAGTGAGTGACAAGGTAGGAAGAAAAGCTTGCGCGACGTACAGGTTCAGTGAGCATCTTGACTAGGGACCAGTGTGGATCGGCCTCACCCGGATATCCACGGATGGATATCCACCGATCGTTTGCCGTGGATAGATCAATCCATCAGTTATCCGTGAGAATCTATCCACCAGCCATCCACCACTGCCGTTGTCCTCCGCAGAGGGGCGTATGGAGGCGGCGAGGTTACCAGAGGGTGTGGACAGGATAATAAACACTTTGTCCATATTTATGGGCCCCGAAATGCTCTGTTCTCAAGCGAACCACAATATGGGTGTGGTTCGATGAGCGAATGACTCAAAATCCGCCATAAATGATCCCGCCTTGGCTCAAGAAAATTCGCAGAGCCTCTTAAAGGTGTATCGTGGAGTTTCGGACGCCAAGAATAGTGTCGACTCCGCAAGAGCGAGGAATGTGGTGAATTTGAGTGAGATACCCTCAGAATTAATAGGTGCAAACACCATCCGTGGATAATCCGTCATCCGCGTGGATCGATCCGGATACTATCCGGATGATCCACACTGGTCCCTAATCTTGACTGCGGTGCGTTTGTCGATGTCCTGGTGCGAGAGGCGGTGATCTCCGTCAGGGATGCATTCGGGGCCACAATGGGGGTCGACATCGATCGGGAGGCGCCAGGGGAATGTCGACCAGTATTCCTGAAGGAGGAGCGGCCAGAATGTAGCGGTATCGCGTTCATCGTGGGCGTCAAAATAACGGGCGAGCCAGCTTTGCAAAAAGACCTCGCGCTCCCCGTGGAAGGTGCCGCGGACGCGCCGTTTTTTGGTAAAGAAGTGGTGGGTGGTGAGGGTGGACTGAGTGCAGTCGCGGGGGATGAGGGCGGACATTTTGGTTTGGAGGAGGGGACAGTGGGCAAGGTTTTTATTCAGATATGTACGCGGAGGCGGGCAAACGGTATGTAATTGGCGGCGCGAGGTTCAAGTCGCCGTTTTGATTTGAGACGTCGCGGAAGAAGACAATGCGGTTGTTTCGAACGCGTTGGAAGTTGGATGTACACGTACGACTTCACAGTTCGCGGAAGCCTGAGGCGTGGTGAACGCGGTCCAGAACGCGTTGAAAATAAGCCGTAGACGTACGGGTGGTGTCACCTTGCGCCTCGAGTGCGTACCCGAGAACGCGGAGCGCATAGATGCGCCCCCGATGCGCCTCCATTGGCGTCCCGAAATACCAAGAGCGCTGGATGAGGTCGTAGCAGTCGGCGTGGTAAGCGGACCAAACTGACGCCGCGCAGTTGAACTTGAGCCTGGACCAGCGGCGCTCAATGCCGTTGGGACTGTCGCCGTATATGAGGTAAAACCTATAGCGGTTGGCTTGATCGATCGCGTCGAGGCGGAGGGCTTGGGGCTCTTTTTTTGACCTGCAACGGAGCGATGTCAGTTAATATCCAGAACAAAACGGGGCAGCGTACATTTGGCTGCAGAAACAGGGCGTCTGGGCTTCAGCGTGGCCAGCAGGACGGGGATTATAACCGTCGGTGCCAAGCGTGGGGAGGAGATGCCGCGTGGAGGTGGTCAAATCTGGTAAGTTGAAGGGCGACATTTTTTGGCGAGTCCATTTAAGGCAAGTTGAAGGACGGCGGGGCCTGGCGGCAGTGACGGACAGCGCGGGTGTACGAGCGGGAAGCAGGGCGGATGTAACGCGACATGAAAACGTCACAACACCAATTTAATGGACTGCCAACGCGGAGCTGGTGTTTGAAAAGGAAAGCTCCCCCTCCTCCACAAACCCAAGTCGTTCCACCCCACAATGACCAACTTCATTCAGCTCACCCCCGTCCCCGACTCCCAGCAGTTTTCCTCGTCCCAGACGAGCGGTGTCACCTCGCTTACCGGGCCCGTCAACACCCAGTTCACGATCGACCAGCCCGTCCTCGACAACGCCCTCCCGACGCGCTCGACGTGCCCGATGCCATACTACCCCGAGCCGGGGGTTGACAGGGACATCCATTCCGGCGCCGCTGGCCGCAAGTTCTACGTCTGCATTCCCGCGCACGTCCAAGGAACCTTCACGGAGGAGTAAGTGTTTTCATTCCCCTTCGACTGCATTTCCTCCATGCCCAGCGACTGACCTACGTATTTTGCAGGCAGCGTTCATTGCGCAACGTCCAAGGCTGGCGCCACGGCAAGACCCAAAGCGTCCACACCTACGACGAGGCCAAGGCCAAATGGGCACTCTGCTGCCTCTGCCGGCACGGCCCCGTGTGCCGTGACGCCCGCGCCCGCCCGCCCGTGACGATGAATACGCGTATCTTCCTCAACCCCGCCCTCAGGGAGGAGAAGTGGGCGCTGAAGGGGGTTTCCCAGCTCTTCGCCTCGCGGTAAGTTTCCCCCCTGCGCCGTCGCCCCAGTTCATCGTCGCAGCCAGCACGCATTCGCCGCCGCCGAGGCGTTGAACCTCAAGAAAATCCTCGTCTTCGGGAGCTACAACGAGGTTCTGCTCGAGGCGTGGCAGTACGACGATGAGTAGGCGGCGAGGGAATCGGGTGGGAGGGCGGGTACAAATGTTTTTGTACATACGAGTCGCGACTGCAATCTGAATTGTTTTCTTGCTTTTTTTTGTTGTGCTGTCCTTGATTATCAGTACCACGCCCGCGCCGCGTTCATCAGGAACCGCCGCTCACAAATTACGCCAAGCAAAGTCAGGTATTTAATGGGCTACGAAAGATCCGCTCGTTAGAAAAGTATTCCCAAACCAACAAAGAACAATGGAAACTCACCACGAAAGCCCGGCGTGCGCCCGACTCTTCATCTTCATCTGCGACGCACGACTGATGTATTGATTTCAGTTTTTCTGCCCAAGAGACGGACCGCATATGGTCGGAATATATTGTCCCTCGAAGCCAGCGTAAAATGGGGCCGGGCTCTCGCCAATCGACACTGGAAACTCTTCCTGACCTAGAGCTGAGAGTGGTGGTGTAAGTTTCAACATGCTCCTGAACACTGCCGCCGCTGATTTTTTTTTAGACGCCGCTATGCGTTGCTGTGCGCCGACAGACTTCACCTGTCGACGGGTACGACGGCGACATCGCGCAGAGTCGTGCGGGCGCGCAGGCGCCTTGCACAGGCTGTCGAGAGCGTGCACCACGCGCAATCCGCCTGCAAATTGCGTATGAGCGCCTCGGTTTGGCCACGGCCGCCCTCGCTCGGGCGTACGAAGACAAGAACATCGCGTCTTGAGACGGGCGAGGCGCACATAAAAGTTGTTGATTAGCGCACTCCACTTGTAGCGTTGACAAATATTGTATGCGTTGAATGTTTCCAATAATTTCTTTGCGAGAGTCTCTTTTGCGAAATTTTATTCGATTCGATTCCCTGCGCCTGCGCGGCGGGGTCGCCGCGTGTGTATGTTAATTGGTCATTGCCGGGTTTCAACTTGACGGGGAAGCGCGCGGGTGGTGCTGAATGTGTTGATTTAATTAGCGATGCGAGGAGGTAATACATTGAATCGCCGTGTCTGCCTCTTCGCTCCTGCAGAAACACCCAAAAAAACACGAACGAGCAAAATGTCCTCCACGCCGGCCGACGCGTCGACGTCGGGTCTGAACCCGCCCGGGCCACCACCAGTTGTGCCCGTCGAGCAGCCGTCCGTCGCACAAAAGCTCGAGAAGATCAAGCAAAAGCCGGGGAACCGTGGAGACTTTCACGGCCCCCGCCTCCAGTACCTCCTCGACAACATCGACGGGTACAACATTGCGTCGAAGAAGTCCAAGACGCGCGAGTTCTGGCCGAAGCTGTTCCAGGGGTGGTTTTGTTTGTTCCACTGGAGCCTGCCGTTGACGGTTGATCCTTCGCCGACGGATGTCTTTTTACCGGACGCTATGCTCGACGAGGAAGGGGAGAAGGCGAAGGCGAAGGTGCAGAAGGCGCTGAAGGAGGTGTGTATGACCGGGTCCACTTGCGTCGAGTCTGAGGCTAACGATAAACGCGTCAGAAAATCAAATCGTGGTTTAACCACAAACATACCTCGATGGGCTTGACGAAGAACCCGTTTAGCCCGTGGCTGGCGCGCCTGCGCCGCCCGGCGGAGAAAGCACCCAAGCGCCTGACGGACTATCAATATTATATGCAACACGACGATTTCAAATCGGCCGTAAACGAGAAGTTTGACGAGAAGTACTGGGACTGTCCGAGGGAACAGCGGTTGGCGCGTCGTTGCCAGATCGCGCGCGAGTTGTTCAACGCCGAGGCCGAGGACGTGAAGAAGCGGATACGCGAGGAGGCGCACGCGGAGCAGCAAGCGGAGTTGGCGCAGTGGACGGATGGGCAAGACGGCCTGCCGAGCGTCGATCCGGAAGACCAGATCGAGTGAGTTCTGTTGCTGGGATTGTCGTGAGATGCAGTTGCTGATTTGATTCCCTGTCTAGGGCGTGTGCGCGGTTGGCGAGTGTGGTGTCGCCGTTGCTGTTGGCTATACGCGCACACACTGGTTACCATATCACGATGATTGCGGGTTGAATCGAGGAAGGATCGGTCGATATGGTGAGTATGCATGCGGGGACGACGATGAAGGACGGGCTCGAGGGGGGCAATGATTTTACGAACTGGGACTCCAAGGGGTACAAGGCGAATGTTTTGAATCAGTTTATGAGGTTTTTGGTAGCCGCAAGTAAGTCGTTTTGGTTTTGGGCGGAGGATCTTCGCTGACGTCAGCAATCAGAGAAGAACGCGGACAGTACGGGCGCGGACGCAGACACCCCCATTCCCGACGCCCCCGCTGACACGGACACACCCATGCCCGACGCCCCAGCCCCCGCCCCCGCCGCTCCCGAGGTTGCGACGCTCACAGCGGCCCCGCCTGCTCCTCCCGCTCCACCCGCTGGCGCTGTTCCCGTGCCCAAGGCGTCTGCTCCCCCCTTCAATCCAGCCGGGGCGGCGCTCCACACCATGCCGCCACAGACGGAGGAGGAGGCGCTCGAGGGCCGTATCAACGCCCTGCCAGTCATTGAGGCGGATCTGCGCGCGGAGCTGATGGAGTTGTCTTTGTCGGCAAGGGAGTCGAGAGTGTATGAGTTGGAGAGGATGGGGGCGACAGAGCTCAGGCGCATCAACAATTGGGCGCGGAATATGGCTGGAGTGGCTCGGGCGAAGGGACAGCAGATGCTGCCGCTGCTGCAGGAGACGAGCACAAGCGCCGATGCGGCACCTGCGGTGACTGGGACGAAAAGAAAGGCGAAGGGGTCCGGGTGCCCGGGGATGCAAAGCGGGGGCGTGGTGGTCGACGTGCGCGCGGAGGGAAAGCGAGAGCCGCAGAGCGTGAGGCTGAAACAGAAGACGAGGGCGATGAAGGAGGGGTGGCTAGAGAGGAGCCGGTGCGTACGCGCGCCCGGGCCAAGGGGACGGCGGGGGCGCCTGGCGTCGAGAAGCGAAACACGGACGGCGGCGATGACAAGACCTCGGCGAAGGAAGATGACGATGACGCGTCTGGGGACGACGACGATGCGGCGGGCACGCAGAAGGCGAGTGCAAGCAAGGCAGCGCCTCAATGGGCGTCAAACGGGCGTGAAGCACTTTTGAGCAGTGAACTGGGGAAGAACGAAGTGTGGAAGGAGGGGGTGAGCTTATGGTGGAAGTTGGAGGCGTCGACTGAGTTTGCCACGTCGGTAAGTGTCCCGTCCTTGCGCGTATACAATTGAAGGTCCCTAATTCTTTTTTTTCAGGTTAAAGGCTTCGGTACCGAAGGACGGCCAGGCGCAGTACATACCTGGATCAAAAACGCTCGCAAGAAGAAGCCTGTGATCAAGAATATGGAGCGGCTCGCTGAGGAAGTGGAGGGGTGGTGGAAACGGGTGAATCCTGGGTGGCGCCTGGTCGACGACGAGCTTATAACGGACCCCCTAGGGGGGGATTGGGAGGCGATGCGGCAGCGGGGGGCGAATGGTTTCTTGGGAGTACTGATTGCCTTGAAGTGGTGGAGAGAGGCGGAGGGGGAAACGAAGGAGTGGAGGGCAATTTTTGATGACGTTGTTTGGGTGATGGGAGTATTGATCTGAGGTCAAACTCCGTTCGTTGGAAGGCGGAAAATGGCGCGTCGAGCGCGGCTTTGGGCGTCTTTGGGGGCGCTGTGGCGGGCTCTTTTTTTGGTTTTTTATTATCATTTTTGGAGCGCCTGTTTCGGGCGCCTTTTGGGCGCTTCTGACCGGCGCGTAAATAAGCGCCTATAGCCAATAATAATCAACTATTTGGCGAGAAATTGGAGAAAAAAAATACTGATCGGCGGGACGGCCACGGCAAATCAGAGCGATTTTTCGAACTCCGACAGTGGTTTGATGCATTCGGGGCGCGGAAACAGCAGGCGGTGGCTGTGCTGTGGCTGTGCGGCACTTGACACAAAATAACACATTACATGTTTGGGCCTCACAGCCAAAATAATGTGTTATTCTGACTGACCTAGCTCCGCGATTCCAAACACACCAGCGCGAGGTGAATTGTGGTGGTGCGAGACCAGGCAGAGGCTGCACATCCTGCTCGGCGTCCAGCGCGAGGTGCACGCAGCACGTTGCGGTGCTCAGTGACGAGCACAGGCGCACAGCAGCGCCTGGCTTGCCTCCGGGTCTGCGGGCGTGCAGCGGACGCGGCACGGCGGGTCGACGAATACGGCACACTAGGCACACCGGCGAGTGTGTGCAGCGTGATGGGTGACGCGGACTAGCGCGCGCTGGTCCGCAATGAGGGCCCGCGTCGCGGTGCTTTCCCCGCAGGGCCGACGCGCGTGCACCTCGCACTAGTAGCGCGACAATGCAGACTGGCAGTGAACAAGGATGCGTCGAGCGGGAACCCCAGACGCTCAACCGGGTTGTAGTCGAGGTTAACACGGCGGGTCGCGGGCACGACGAGGCGGACGCGGCACTACGTGCCATTGAGCCCGGCCACGGCCATGGTGCACAACGAGGGTGCGAGACTAGCGCGCACTGCCCAACAACGCATTGGGCACTGTGGTCCGTGATGCGGGCCTGCGCTCGCGTGCAGCGGATGCAGCCTGACGAGTCGGTGCGAGGCAACTGAGTTCTTTGCTTTCTATCAAAGCTTGACATGTCCTCTGACACTCAGCAAAACCCCGAACCAATGAACCCGCATTCTTCAAATCGTCGCCTGCTGTGCATACTTGCATCCCAGTGATTGAGGGTGTATGCGTTGTCGATACGTTGGAGTTGGGTGCCATAATGTCCTTGGCTGCGAGGCAGCGGGCGAGGGTGCACTTGAAGCAGTAGATCTTGAGACAAACGGTAGGATAGAAATTGAATAAAATCTTGAAGATATATACACGAAGATCCAGTACGCTCTTGACTGGTATGCCAAGAAGAGAACGCAGGCCCGTCTGCTGGAGCCGACCGGTGTGCACGGAAGGCTCGTCCCAGACGTAATGGCCGCAGAAGTAAGGAGTGGACCAGCCATAACGAGGTAGCTGCTGCTGGGCGTAATGTCACCCAGACAGCTACCTCTCGCCCTCGCCGATATGACGAACGAAGGCGTGGCATATGGTCTCCTGTAGAATAAGAAGAATTAGCAAAAAAATGAAAGAAGAAATTCCCTCTCCGTGTCGATCGACAGGAGAGGGTGGTATACAAAGTCCTCTACGTTCCCGAGCGGTATGCCGACAAGGGAGCGTAGGCCCATCCGCTGAGACCAACTGGTATGCCAGAGGGTCCCGTACGCGGATATGCGGGCAAAGGAAGCCTTTACGGAGGTGTCGCTGCTGCGTAAAATGTCATGCAGACGACGCCTCCCCTCGTTCTCTGGTATGCCTGAGAACGGGCGGCTGGGTGTGCTTGAGGATGTCCGAGTCGAAGAACCACGACGAGGCGCGCGCAAGTCGAAATCCGCGCAGCGCAGGAGAGGGTATAGACGCCTTAAGGCACGTCAAGCTAGCAGGGTAGATCTCTCCAAACGACTCCAATTCCTTTGACAACGTAGTACCGCGGCTCGGCAACTCCTTGCGCGTGGATTTGGGTGTCGATATTGTCAGACACACTAGCCAATGCAATGCAGAGGAGATGCAAAGAGGCCAAGTCTGTGCTCAGAATGAAGTGGGGATGAAAGTGCCTATATTGCTAGTGGAGATACGACCAGCTCAAGACTGGAGAGTGCTACAAGTACAGAGACGTATATATACTACTACTATGCAATGCCGAAGCCTCGAGGCGCTCAGTAACGCCTCCAGCAACATGTGTTGCTCAGTCAGAAACATGAGTTTCTGAGTAAGAAACATGAGGCTATCACTAATACAAGTCCGATATAGCTAGATAAGGTCCGATATAACTAGATAAGCTTCTAAGTAAAGATAGAACTGGATCGGAGCGGATCAGAGCAGATCTGATGATGATCTGATGATGCTGATAATTCATGACAGATATCTTGCACCCACGTCTCGAGGGAAGCATGGGCACGCTCCCACTCGGTTGCAGGCGCAATGGGTGATGCTTTCTCGGGAGGAGTGGGCGAGCTCGACATTGGATTCGCTTTGAGGTCGACACGCGATGATCGTCGAGGTAGCGTGGACGCGAAGGTCACCGGTACAAAGTTATAGTACACGGCAAGTGCTCGGTTCGACACAGAGCGAAGGCTTGAGCGGCGCCATGAGCTGTGTTGAGCTGTGCGAGTCGTACGTGAGGACGGCATGGGTTTAGAGATGGGAATTGGTGAGTAGGTTTCGACTTTTAGAGTCATAAAATGGAAACGCGCCGCGAGTTTGCGCTGCAGCACTTGTCGCTCCCTGTAGACCCTTTCCACCATCTTTTCCTTCTCCCTCTGTGCCTCCGCTGCCGCATGTCGCGACGCCGACAGCTTCCTCGCGTCTTCTCGCTTGAGGCTGTTCCAACTCAAGTCGAGTTCCTGTCGCCCTTCCACTGTACAAAGGAGGTGAAGGAAGTTGTTGGCGAGGAAGAGGCGGTGGGTAAGTAGCTGCCACGCAGTGCGGACGTCGAGCGAGGTGGATGCCGACCGAAGATTGGAGAGGGTAAGCTGTGTGGAGTCAATGACAAAGAAACCATATCGGCGCCAATGTGCCGCTTGTCGAATAAGGTTTTGGACTTCGTCGATGATGAATTCGACCTCGGCGAAGAATAGGGGATGGAGGCCAATGGAGGTGTATTGAGAGACGAGGTCCGTTGGCTGAAGGTCGTAAACAGCGAGTTGAGTGGAGAGAAACCGTAACGAGTTGCCGTTTGCCGATGTATTGAAGTAATGCCAGATTTCGACAATGGAGTTGAATTCCATGGTCGGAGGAGGAAGACTGGCCAGGATGAAACAGAGTTCCCAATGTGTCCACCAATGTAACGGTCAGTTACTATATTTTGGGGTCTTTGTCGTAACAGTTGCCTGGCGAGTCGGTATGAGTCGGAATGAGCCTCGGAACGAGGCTCGAAGGGATATGTGAGGGTGCACGGGGCCTCATAGACAAGCTCACAAGGCTTGGTTGGACTGTATAAGGTCCTGGTTGCCGCGAGTGGTCCGCTCTAAGCGCCAGCGAGGCGAAGGAGTACACGAGCTCCTGACTTGCCTGAAGAGCCACACGGGGACTTTCAGGCCAGTAGTAAGGTAGGAAGGCGAGCTCTGGGGGTTGCCCGACACACGTCACACCACGCAAAGCCTTTAGAGGTCTTTGAGAGTGAGAGTTGTGTGATAAAGAGTAGTGATATTCATCGGTAACATAAAGTGACATGTAACTACTGAATAAATCATGAGGAATAATCGTAAGTGGAGATTACCCTGCATAATGGCATAAATGCGTGTTACACCAGCCTCCCCCGTCCCAGCACAGCATCTGTTCAAGAGCAACATCGTGCCTCCATCCAACGCAATCTCCACCCCACCCAGCCTACGGCCTCGAGCAGTTCTTCGACGCGCTCAAGCCCGAGTACCGGGAAGCGCAAAGCTGGACCTCCTCGCCCATTCTCAAACCCCGCCCCAGCCTTGTCCTCGCTGGACGACTTCGGCTCGCCCCCTGCACCGACTACGGCAACGGTTACATTTGGTCTTTTCCCCAAAGTGGTGCGTGGACTGTGCGGCGTCTTGGACAATTAATTTTCTGTGACTGACTTCGTGTTTGATCTTCAAAGCTCGACATGTTGGACGGCAACAATACATTGGACCCCTCGCCCTCCTACTCCTGGAAGGGGGGCGACAATCTGGAGAAGGCCCAGCAAGCTCTCCGGCAAGCCAACCTCATCTTCGTCGTCGATGTTCCTCTTACTGGTCCGATCTATGAGCCCATCGACGGCGCGTTTTGTAACCACTGCCAACAATACAACTTGGACTTTCTCGACTCGACCGGCCCTCCCTCGGACTCCCCCAACACCAAGCCCTGGGTCCTGACCGCGGCCAAAGGGCGCACCAACAATCGTACATGGGTGGAGGATCCAAAGCTTCTCACACGTTTCACATTTACCCTCCACGCATTGCGCGCCCTCCCTTACGGTTACACTCCGAACTACCTGGGGCAAGGCCTGTTCGTATTCCTTGGTGAGTCAATTTTTGTTTTGTTTCGCTCTCGACTGACGTCTCTCCCCCAATCTAGCTCCCCGCTTTCGCGACTTGTACAGCCCAATTGACTGCCTCTTCGACCCACCTCACCGCCTGCCCGGGCACGTTCTGATCCACAGGTGCTTCGGGTGGCGGGTGCTTCATCCAATTCTTGCATCTCTGAACGGCGACCCCGAACCCGTCTGCGGCCCATCGTGCACGCCTCGTGTTACCCCTGTTTGAGCGCATCGTCCACCGACACCATTGGATGTCCTCATGGTGAGTGATAGCGACGATGATATACATGTAAGTTGGCACCCTTCTTCGTCGTATTCTCTCTGACCGAATTGTAGGAGCTATTTCCTGAAGCCCTGGCGGACACGGTTCGATTATGTTCGTTCCTCAGTCCTGCTGTTGCTAACTCTTCGTTTAGATGTCCCACGAGCGCATGGCCCCTCTAACACCTTCCTCGGATGACAGTTTTGTCCCTGGCGCGGATGTCGATCCAATTCAACCACCATCCCCTGTAAGTTCAGTTCTCTCCTCCTTGGCGCAGTTCGATCTAACAAATTAAAGATTATCACCAGGGCTGCCGCACGTCAACGGTGGCAAACTGTGAGTGGTCATGTCGCTCTTCTGTTCTCCCCCATGCTGATCCCGCCCATCTCAGGCAGCTACGGCGGCCATTGTCCCCGTCTCGACGACGGTGGAATCAACAACTGTTCCATTCACGCCCGGACCCCTGCTCACTGCGGCGATGGAGATGACGTCTACGTCGACCAAGGTATGAACCAGTTCTAGTACCCTGCAGTAGTATTGCAATAACATTGTGTTACAGTCCCGCTGCTTCCTCGGCCCAACAGGTCCGATGGATCTCACCTTGAAGTACATGCCCGGATCCGGGCCCTTCTCCTTGGGCGCGTGGCAGAAGCATATCCAATCTGCGATACCGTTCGCCGTGCAGGGGGAACCCGACAAACATCTGACGATCGAGGCACGCTCGATCAACGAGGCTGCCCACACACTAATCACTCATTGCCTTTGGCTCGTGGCCAGGGAGCCTCCTGGCCTCAAATCAAAGGAGATCCTCCACGAGCAGTTCGATGCACCGCGCCCGAAAATCACGGTCCCCCTCCGCAGCGAAATGGCCCTCTTTGGCTTGCGGGTTTCTGCGTGAGTTATGCTATAAATCATCCCTTCCACAAATCTTTTTCTCAGTGGCGCTGGTGTCGGCCAGGGTCCCCGTGACGAGACCCTCGGCGAAGCGATCAAAATCATCATGGCGGACGGTCATTATTGGACCAAACACGAGGATTATAAGACGCTTCGACTGCACCCTTCGCGCGATCCCATTCCAATCCGTGCGTGTGTTGCAAAGGCCAACGGATTCCTCTTCCTCCTTCATTTCCTGTTTATTGGCGCTCCGTATCCTTGTTCCCCCTTCCTTCTTTCAACCATTTTTGGCAGTCGCAAGATTGCCTCCAAATTCGATCTTCCCTTCCTCACCGCTTTTCTTTCCCCCGCTTCCCTCTCCACTATACGAATAATTCAATGTGACCCGCTGGGCCATAGCCTTTACGCCTCGGAGTCCGAGAACTGCATAGAGTACCAGTATATGCTGAATATTCCCGACTGCGATATGAGTACACTGCGTCCATCGAAGTTCAAACCTGACATATGTTCATTTCAGCCCACCCTGATATCCTCCCGGCGCTCTCGCGAGGAACACGATGGTGTCATTGCGTCAATTCTCACCTTCATGACGCTGGCGGCAACAGATATCGAGAGCCACCCGGACTTTCTTTTCGTTGTCGATGGGTTCAATGTCATTGTCGATGCATTCGATGACCATGACCGCCCTCATCACATGCTCGAGGTGACTGACAAGCTTCGTGTCCATCCCCCATACTCATCTTTTTCTAGTGGTTTGCGACGCCGTGCCGGGAGCTCCTCATGGTGGCCTGTGACCAGCAAGTCAGAACTCCCGCCGACGTCATTTCGCATCTCGAATTCGAAGAAGTCAATCCAAGTAATAATCCATGGGGTGAAAATGCGCCAGTCATTGCGCTCATTCAAGAGTTTGTCCTTCATTATCTGACGGAATCTGGTCATCCGACCGATCCTGAGGGGGTTATTGGTGTCAGGGGAACCCCCTCCCGACGCCCCTTTAAGCCCTCCGGTATCTCCCGTTGGCATTCCGCTTGTGACCGAGCCCGGGATCTCTGCCGATCACTCCGGTCACATGCGCCTGTATAGTACGTATTTAGAGTCCCGACCTAGCGTGGGAATCCTCAGAGTTTCTTCTCTTCGGATTCCCCTCGCTAGGTGTGTTATGCTTTCCTGTATTCTAGTGTACATTATTAATATACTTCGGATTCCCCTCGCTAGGACTCTTGAGTATTCTCGGGCCTCGAGGTTGCCCTTACAGCAGAAGAAACTCTCTAAGGGATTAACCGGTCAAGATTCCGACCTTTGGCTTGCCAGGCTCGGACCGCTCTGATAGCGCTCCCGCCTCGCCCAGCTCGAATCTTGCCCCCTCCTCCCGTCCCCTCGATCCCGTTATGGCCGACCCCGCTGCTGCCACTGGCACCGCCGAGGAGCGCATGACCCGGATTGAGGCGACCCTCGACCGCCTTATGGCTTTCCTCGATACCTCACCTCCCCAACGGGTGCCTTCCCCTGCCCCGTCCCCTGCTGCCCCAGCTCCGGACCCGGGTTCAGGAATCTTTGCCAACATCGTTCCTGGTGCAAAATCGGTCCTGCGACCGAACCCCCCGTTCGTCTTCGATGGCGATCGGACCCAGGGTCGGGCATTCCTCCATGCTGTCCGGTCCTACGTCCGCCTCCTCCCCGAGGCATTCACCGAAGGTGGCGAGCCCTCTGAGGTGAAGGTCGTCCGCTTTGCCATGTCCTTTATGGCAAAGGATTCTGCACAGCGCTGGGCAGAACGACACGAGGCCAAACCCACGTTCCCCTTCCCCACCTGGGCCGCCTTCGTTGCTGAATTCCGCCTCCGCTTCGTCGAGGAGAATGAGCAGGACCATGCCCTGCAGAAACTCGAGTCCCGTCAGTACTTCATGGGCTCCCGCGACGTCTTCCGCTACACGGACGACTTCGAAGACCTCGTCGACCTCGCCGGCTTCGACGATGAGCTCATCAAGGTCACCAAATACCGGACTGGGCTCGACCCGGCGATAAATCTCGCCATCACCGGGTCCAGCGACCCCCCTGACCTGCGCGACTACACAGCCTGGCGGCTCCGCGCATACCGCCAGTACGAGTCGCTCCTCCGAGCAAAGGCCGCCGCTTCCGGGTCGACTGGTCGTCTCTCGGTTGCGCCTGGCCGCGCTCGGGTGGTCCCTGCTCTCGCGGTCCCTGCACCACCACCGCAGAGGGTCGCTCCACCTTCTCTCCCCCCTCCTGTCCCCATGGACGTAGACCGTACTCGGGCTAGGAACCCCCCTCGTCGCGGATGCTTCCGGTGTGGAGACCCAAACCACTTCGCGCGAGACTGCACCACCCCCGTCGATGTCCGCACTGTCGATGTGCTGGACGAGGTCATCCAGCAGCTCGGTGCTGACATGCTTGACGAGCTTGTCGCCCGTTTAGCCTCTGCCGAGGTTGTTGCGGAACATGCGGCTGCGGTCGCCCAGGAGGATTTTCCCCCCCGCGCAGAGTGAGCGGTGCGCCCTCTGTCGCGTCCCCTAATCGTTTCAATGTCTTGTGTAATGAGTCTGACAATACACCTCTTGCATCACTTGAAACGATAGACGCACCCCCCGGTGGGCTAAAAATAGCGATGACGCACGAGCAGGAGAAACAGGGCGTACTTTGCGCACTCTCGACAGCTCCGTGCGTCATTGTTGATGGCAAATCAGTGGCGGAGGGACCCGGGTTGTACAGCCACCAAACCAACTCCCCTGCGCCGGTTCGAACCCCCGCGCCGGTATTTGATGATCCCCTCCGCTTGCGTCGTAAACCAATGTGGGAGCGCAAACTTCCCAAGCGCTTCACCATTGCGGCTGAGGCCAGCGCGAACTCCCTCCACCTCCCCCTCGAGATTGAGTCCACCGATGATGCTGTCAAACTATCGTTGTCTGGGCTTGTGGACTGTGGCGCTACCTCAGAGTTCATCGACTCGGAGTATGCTGCAGAAAACAAGGTCCCGCTCCGTCGACTCTCTCGTCCTATCCCGGTCTTCAATGTTGACGGCTCCCCAAACGAAGCCGGCAGCATCCGGGAAGTCGCAGATGTCATCCTCCGCTACAAGTCGCACAGCGAGCGCGCTGTGCTTGCTGTCACCCGGCTCGGCAAGCAGAAGCTTATTCTCGGGTTCTCCTGGCTCCGGAAGCACAACCCGGAGATCAACTGGGAAACCCGGGAGGTAAAAATGAGCCGCTGCCCCTCTGTTTGTACGACTTGCCGCGACGAGGCGAGGATCGAACGCCAGCACGCTAAAACTGCCGCTTCGATCCTTCGCCAGCTCCGTGCCGGCCCGATACCCCACATC
This sequence comes from Mycena filopes, assembly GCA_029281495.1. Lineage (NCBI taxonomy): Eukaryota > Fungi > Basidiomycota > Agaricomycetes > Agaricales > Mycenaceae > Mycena > Mycena filopes. Next base: position 12,081 of record JARIHR010000120.1, on the reverse strand, counting down.
TGTGCTGTGGACACGGACCTTCGCTCTGGCGAGGATGACGATGACGAGTTCGAGGATGAGTTACCAGAGTTGTCTCCGGATGACTCTGATGACTCGGACGATGAGGACGACACGATTGAGGATGGAGACCGTATATTTTACACAACGTTCTCTCCTCCAGAAGACATCCGAGCCTCCGCTACAGTCTCTCAACGCCTAGCGGAAGCCCACGCCAAGAACTCCGCACCCGGTAAGGAACCCCTTCCCCAGTGGGTGCGTGACTTCGAGGATGTCTTCAGTCGGGAGTCCTTTGACTCGCTACCAGAGAGTCGGACTTGGGACCACGCCATCGAACTTGTCCCCGACTCAAAGCCCGCCAACTGTAAGGTCTACCCTATCTCACCCCTTGAACAACGCGAGCTCGACGCGTTCATCGAGGAGGGCCTTGCTACTGGTCGGATTCGGCCGTCGAAGTCTCCCATGGCTTCACCAGTCTTCTTCATCAAGAAGAAGGATGGTGGTCTCCGCTTCGTCCAAGATTACCGGGCGTTGAACGCGATGACCGTGAAGAACCGGTACCCACTTCCGCTGATCAACGACCTCATTAATCGTTTGAAAGGCGCACGGTTCTTCACGAAGCTTGACATCCGTTGGGGCTTCAACAACGTCCGGATCCGAAAGGGTGACGAGTGGAAGGCAGCGTTCCGCACCAACAGGGGACTCTTCGAACCCCTGGTGATGTACTTCGGCTTGACGAACTCCCCCGCGACCTTCCAGACCATCATGAATGACATTTTCCAGGATCTCATCATGTCTGGCGACGTCATGGTATACCTCGACGACATCCTCATCGCACATTCGGACATCACCCGGCATCGCGAGATTGTCCGGGAGGTGCTTCGACGTCTCCGGGAGCACAAGCTCTACTTGCGCCCGGAGAAGTGTGAATTCGAGAAGTCGTCGATCGAATACCTCGGAGTGATCATCTCGCACAACCGCGTCGAGATGGACCCCGTCAAGGTCGCTGGTGTTGCTGCCTGGCCGACGCCGGAGAACAAGAAGGATGTGCAGCAGTTTGTTGGCTTCACAAACTTCTACCGGCGGTTCATCCGAGCCTTCTCTGACATCGCCCGTCCGCTCTTTGACCTCACGGCGAAGGGCAAGGTGTGGGTCTGGACTGAGATCGAGGCCGCCGCGTTCCAAGCCCTCAAGGACGCTGTCACCTCTGATCCAGTCCTCATCCTCCCTGACGAGTCTCGGATGTACCGGCTTGAGGCGGACAGCTCCGACTTTGCCTCCGGAGCTGTCCTCTCGCAGGAAGGCTCTGACGGCAAGTGGCACCCTGTGGCGTTCTTCTCCAAGAGCTTGTCGCCAGTCCAGCGCAACTACGAGATCCACGACAAAGAGATGCTCGCTATCGTCCGGTCCCTCGAGGAGTGGCGTCACTTCCTCGAGGGCGCGCAGCATCCCGTCGAGATCTGGACTGACCACAAGAACCTGGAGTATTTCCGGAAGTCGCAGAACCTCAACCGTAGACAGGCGCGGTGGTCACTGTACCTGTCTCGGTTCGACTTTACGCTTCATCACAAGCCCGGAAAGCTCATGGGACGTCCCGATGCCCTCTCTCGTAGACCAGACCACGGGTCAGCTCCGGACAACCAGGATGTTACTCTCCTGAGTCCGAAGCTGTTCCACCTTCGCGCTCTCGAAGGTGTCTCCGTCTCTGGTCCCGAGGCTGTGATCTTGCGCGACATCCGAGATGCACTGGCCGGTGAACCTGACCTCGAAGACCCCGTCGCTCTGGCGGCTCGGGAACTTTCGAACGTCCGGAACGCCCGCTCTGCTCGCAGCGCTGAGTGGCATGTCGACACCGGTCTCCTCTATTTCCGTGGCAAGCTTGTTGTCCCTAGGGAGAAGGACCTTCGGCGCCGGATTTTGGAGCAGCATCACGACACCCGGGTTGCTGGTCACGCCGGCCGCTTCAAGACGTTGGAGCTTGTCTCCCGGAACTACTGGTGGCCCCAGTTGTCCCGACACGTCGGCCGGTATGTTGCAACCTGCGACCTGTGCTGCCGCACCAAGGCAATCCGGAAGCTCCCAGTCGGAGAGCTGCACCCGACTGAGATTCCTCCGGAGCGCTGGCACACCGTGTCGGTGGACTTTGTCGTGGAGCTCCCCGAGGCGCATGGCTATGACGCCATCATGGTTGTGGTCGATGTCCTCGGGAAGCGTGCTCACTTCAACGAGTGCACAACCCACATTGACGCTGTCGGCGCTGCTCGGCTGTACTACCGCAATGTCTGGAGGCACCACGGCACCCCCGAGAAGTACATCTCTGACCGCGGTTCGCAGTTCATTGCGGAGTTCACCACGGAGCTCTGGCGCCTCATCGGGATCACCCCAGCCATCTCTACGGCGTATCACCCACAGACTGACGGTCAGACTGAGCGCGTTAACCAAGAGATGGAGCAGTTCTTGCGCATATTCACCAATTATAAGCAGGATGACTGGGACTATCTCTTGCCAGCCGCGGAGTTCGCTTACAACAACCACATCCACTCTTCAACGCAGCAGGTCCCGTTCATGACCGATACCGGTCGGCTCCCTCGCATGGGGTTTGAGCCCACTGGGGTACGCTCAAAGGTGGAGTCAGCAAACGAATTCCGCGATCGGATTGCCTCAGGTGTCTCGGAAGCCAAAGCTGCGCTGGTGAAGGCCAAGGAGGAGTACAAGCGGTACTATGACCGCCGGCGCACCCCAGCGCCGGACATCAAGGTTGGTGACCGTGTCTGGCTTGACGCATCGGACATCATGACCACTCGTCCGTCGCAGGGCCTCTCGCACCGGCGCCTTGGCCCCTTTAAGGTGGTTAAGGTTGTCGGTCGAGGCGCCTACAAGCTGGAACTCCCGCCTCGACTCTCACGCCTCCACCCTGTCTTCCCTGTGGTGAAGTTGCAGCTGGCAGAGGACGACCCGTTTCCGGGACGTCCGGGCTATGACGAGCCTGCTCCAGTCCTCCCAGAGCAGCCTGGGGATGCCCCGGAATGGGAGATCAACAAGATTTTGGATGCTAAGATCCGATGGAAGTCATTATATTATATGGTGTCTTTCAAAGGGTACAACGCTTCACACAATCAGTGGGTCAAACATTCCGATGTCTTTGCTCCGGAAGCCGTTGCGGAGTATTATCGTACTCATCCAACCGCTCCACGGTCCATCTCAGTCGCAGCCTTCGACTCTCTCCCCTTCCGCGACCCTGCCCTCCACGTCCGGTCTATGCGTCGAGGCGCCGCATTCCAAGGGGGGGATGATGTCAGGGGAACCCCCTCCCGACGCCCCTTTAAGCCCTCCGGTATCTCCCGTTGGCATTCCGCTTGTGACCGAGCCCGGGATCTCTGCCGATCACTCCGGTCACATGCGCCTGTATAGTACGTATTTAGAGTCCCGACCTAGCGTGGGAATCCTCAGAGTTTCTTCTCTTCGGATTCCCCTCGCTAGGTGTGTTATACTTTCCTGTATTCTAGTGTACATTATTAATATACTTCGGATTCCCCTCGCTAGGACTCTTGAGTATTCTCGGGCCTCGAGGTTGCCCTTACAATTGGTGTGCTGATGGACAGCGGTATTGATGCTCCTGATGCGTGTCTGCGCTCGACCCTCTTGCTCTCGGTCATGACCGGTTCAACACTGCGTCCAATCAAGCCGACCTGGTCGATTCAGGTATGGCTCTTCTCTTCCACTGCTCCGAGTGCCTCTCATCGAATGTTTTCCAGTGTCGTATCTCACATGATTGGAGCCAAGACTACCCCACCACCGATGATGGTCGCGACGACTACGGCCCCGAAATCTCGATCGTGTTCCGCTCCTGCTTCAAAACTTTCTCGATCACCAACAACGCACGTCTCCGTCAAATGCTCCTCTCGGAAAGGCCAGTTCACGGTCGGGACACACGGTTTGGGCGCTTCATGCATGTAGGACTGCTGGGTGCTCGTGGAGTTTATACAGAGGCGTAGTACACTTGTCCCTGAGCTAACACGCCAATCAATTTATCGTGTTTGGCGATTACCTCCGTAATGAGTGACCAAACTCAATAAATAGATGGTCTCATTTTCCACTTGTGTGACGACCAGGCGCAGGCCCCACCGCCCCAGGATGAGTTCACCTCTCCCTGACCCAACCGAAGAGACCTTTCCTCCGGTAGCGAGATCTCGACGAGTTCCACGGTTCAGGTTCGAAGGCATGCCTTCTGAGTTCATGCCAGATGGTATGTCGACTGGGAGGTGGTGTCGTGGTCTTGCAAACCAGAATTGATCTTTTGAACGACCCAGACTTGACGTTCTCTCCCACACAGTCTCAAAACATCAATATGCCCAATGCCGGTGCGCTACGATTACTGTTATTAAGATCGCCAACATTGACTGATGTTCGCTCAGCGGACCTCAGCGCGTCGGTCAATTATTTCCAGCACCCGTATAATGAGACCCCGCACGAACTGTAAGCAGATGTCTTGTTTTTAAACACCTGATACTAACTCATAGAATAGCAATAGCCTTCGCCATCCGTCGTGGGCCTCCGCGGTCCTTGCAGAACGTTACTCAGGCGCGTTGACTGGGTCTCCGGCTGCCACCGTCGACACCCTCCTCGAGCAATTCAGAGATTACCATCTGGACGACGACATGGCCAGTTCTCCCTCCTTCGAACTACCGGCACTTTCTGCCGCCCAGTTCTCTTCCCCTTTTCCCTCTGGTTCCCCAACCGCTCCCCCTGCCCAAAATGGACCGCCACCCCTGCAGTCACCTCAGGCTTGGTATCCAACCCCAGGTTCAGTTCACTCATCCGCCGCCACTGATAGTCGACACGGTCTTGGTGTGCCCTTCCAAGCATCCACGCCGATGAGCCGTAGCGGTAATATATAAACAAAAAGAAGTGGCTGTGGCCATAACGTCAATAGTCATTTCACACCGAGCTAGCCACGCCCTCGCTACGGCTCTCTGTTGGTGCCCCGCAGGGCCGCCGGCGCGATTTTCGGCTTCAAAATGCCTGTATTTGCCCTGTATTTGGCCCTCCGGGATCATGCAGAATTACAAGAAATTAGCCGGGAAATGCGGTTGGGACCAGATTGCGTTGGTGGCAGTGTTGCGACTTGCCCTCCTCGCGCTTCCCTGGCCCTTCTCTGTGCATTTTCCACCCATGCTGCTGGTTTCCTTACTGACACCCGTGCCTCGTCACTCTTAGCACCTTTTTGACCCATTATCAGCACCTTTTCCTTCGAAGGTGGATCCTTGGCCTGCCGGACTCGAAGTCCATGGTACATTTTTCCTCCCCAAGTAGCGCTATTCTCTCCTCGCGCAGTGGCTAACGGGCCAGCTATAGATAATTTTTATTTCCCCCGCCCGCGTCGCGACTCGTAATTTTATTGAATTAATTCACCTTTGCCTCGATTTCGCTCGAGAATTCCAAGTCACTATACGTGTAAACGACTATCTTCACAAAAGTATAGAGTCGGCTTTGCGAGACTACCAAGTCACACCAGTCTATAGATTCAATCCCTGCGTCTCAATCGTCGTCGCAACTCGTGTTTTTGTCCCACAAGTCGATAAATTTCAGTCCATACAACTTGTATTATCCTAGCAACGTGTACGCAGAACAAGAAAGTTTACAGACTGAGGGGAAACAAAAAGAACAAGACGTGTATGAATTGTGCACTGCACTAAGTACGGCAACGAAAAAAACCGAAGTCTACTTCCTCGTCCTCTTCTTCTTGACCTTGCGCTCCGGGAGCGAGTTTTACACCCCTTCAAAAGCCCATGTAACATCGTGCACCGCCATCTCCCATTTCTCCTTGTCCGCCGCGGTCGTTTCCGCCTTGTCCACACACGCAACGCCCCAGAAATACACGGCCGCGACGATGCTGAGGCCGCCATTCGGCCCATGCGATGCGAGCTCCCCCCAGTCCAGCCCATCGTCGTAGTCCATTGCCACCCAGCGACCGCGCTGCTGTTTGCGCCACTCTGGCTGCAACGAGCTCCACCAAAGGTCCCATTTCTTCCTGTATGCCGCTGCGCTCTTGACCCCAGCGTCGTACGGGTTCTTGGAGCGCATGCCGCGCCCAGATCCAATCCAGGCAGACACCTCCGTCGGGCGCAGCTTTGCGAGGCGATTCCGAGGTGGGTCATCTTCGAAACCAACGCGCTCCTCCACCCGGATGAGGGCCTGCATAAGGGCATTGAAATGGATCCCCAAGTCGCGGCGGCACAGCACGCCAAGCGCACCCCGGAGCCAGTCAGGTACGTCCGCCCCGAACACAAGGGGCAGCACAATCTGCGCGCCGACTTGCGCGCCCAGCACGGTGCTGAGGGAGGAAGGGGTGACGCCGCTGCCGCCGCCCAACGCGTTCTCGACTTGCACGCCCAGCGCGGTGCTGAGGGAGGAAGGGGTGACCTTGCCGCCGCCGTTCTGGACTTGCGCGTCGCCAGCAGTGCTGGGGAAGGGACCGAAGCCGCCGCCGCCGCCGCCCGACGCGTTCTCGACTTGCGCGCCCAGGGCGGTGCTGAGGGAGGAGAAGCTGCCACCGACGCGGGGCCCAGTACCGAGGCCAGCCTTGAGGGCAAAGAAGGGATCGCCGCCGCCGAGGAAGGAGCCGCCGAGGAAGGAGCCGCCGTGGAAGGAGAAGGAACTGCCGCTGACGATTGGGGGCGTGCTGAACGAGAAGGAGGAACCGCCGCCGAGGGAGGTTGCATCCTCCCCGCCCTCATCCCTTGGAAATTGGCGGATGGCAAGACAGCTATTTGTCGAGCAAATGGTGTTTCCCGACACGCCGCCTGGGCCGTCGGCACACTGTGGACGGTGCAAGTCGACACTAGACCTCGCGGAGGGAAGATTCTTCAGCTGTGCTACTTGTAGTGAGGTGCTGTGCCACTCCTGCTGTGTCTTCGACCACCGCCGCCGACCACTACACATATTGCGGGTGCGCTATCTACTCGCTGGCGTGTTTTCTACGTATCAAACACAATTTATAGGAATGGACGGGCGAATTCTGGGAGTCGACAACCTTGGGGGACATTGGCCTGGTCTACCAACTCGGCCATCGTGGCCGTGTCTGCCCTACACCCTGCGCCAAGAGCGATTTCATGCACATATTTGACACAGTTGGCATGCGGAAGGTCCACTATTGGTACTGCGCATGCGTCGACGGCCTCGCGAGACCAACCCAGCTTCTGGACGCCGGCTGGCACCCCGCGGCCACGGACAGCGACTGCTGCCAGACGTGGGCGCTCATCGCGCAGCTGGAAAAATTGGGTGAGTAATTTTTCGTCTCAATAGTATCCTCCTCCTCCCTCGCTGACGGTCCCCATTACAGGAATGTGATACACTGTGTCCTGGTTATCTATCTACTGTCGGTCTCAGCCTCCCCACCCGTCCTTTCGCTACTCGCGCAGCTGGAAAAATTGTGTATCACTCAGCTCAAATACAATTTCTTTCATTCGCTTTTTGTATGCTCATTGTGTGCCCGTCTCGTATGTCGTGAATATTTTCTTGAGACAACTGAATCCTGTTTTCGGAACTTACCGACACTGACTAAGGACGACCACAGCCACAGCGCAGTTGCCACCCGCCAACAACCAGCTCGCATGGCCCCGTCGAACCACTTGTGGTCCTGACGAGGTCACCCGCCAGCGAGCTGGTTATCCTTGAGCTCGATGTGCTGTCAGCTCGCATGGCCCCGTCAAACCACTTGTGGTCCTGACTAGGTCACCCGCCAGCGAGCTGGTGGTATCCTTGAGCTCGCTGTGCTGTCTGGGGTTTGAGCAGCGACGACAGCGCGGCGTCGATGGTCTTCGTCGACGTCTTGCGGAGCCTGTCGAGTGGGGCCTGGCGGTCTGCACCGGCTTTGCTGTTCAGGGCTGCATTATTGACTTGGAAAAACTCTACTGTCATTCTCAATATCTTACTGTCGCTACCTGCCATCGTGCGCGATTCTCTCACTGTATTTACCTTTCTCTGACGCCGTGACGGTCCTTGATTTCCAGGACGTTTCGATTTCAATTTACTGCATGCGAGTTTCAGTTGCGACGCGTTGTGTAGATCTGCCCACCTAGCCATGCCCTGGCTATCGTGCTTGTTTTGTATTAACGGCCCCAAGGTAATAATACTTGAAGCTTACTATCACACATAATCTGTATCTGACTCTGCGACACGACAGCCTGCATGCCTCCACTTCCTTCGCTTTTGTGGTCGCTCGCGTGTTTTGCTCATCTTACCGTCCTCACCACACCCGGCGCCCAAACACAATCTATCGCTTTCCCTTGGCATTCCCAAATGGCTCCCGCCAGCTTCGTGCGATTCAGGGCATCCCAGGCAGTCGACGCCAATGTGGGGTTCGACGGTGCAGATCCGGTCACAGATATCAGCGCCGACCGCGGTGTCTACTTCTCCAATGACGGCCGACGCCACGTCGAGACACTGCTCAACGTCGAGCACAAAAAACCCCATGTGACGCCGGGCAACCTGGACGATCGTTGGGCGGAATGGCTACCTGTGGACGACTCGCACATAGAGCTGGATCGTGAGCTCTTGGAGCAAATGGATAAAGTGTCGGGGACGGGGAAGCGCAAGCGCTACGAGAGCTCTGTGAGTGACCTGCAATTTAAAGCCCTGTCCTTTGAGCTGAAACGAAATCAAGGACGACCCTATGGCTCAGTGGCGCAGAGAAAAGCAGTTCTTTCTGGATGAAACGCTGCGCCGTGAAGGCCTGGGGGACTCAATGGTCGCACCCGAGTGCGGTCGCTGCGAGACTGCATTACGGCCATTGGGGGGGGGGAAGCACAGCGTATCTTCCGCTGCTTGACGTGCGGCGAGTTCCTCCAGTGTCTAACGTGTTGCCTTTCGCACCACCAAATGAGTCCCTTGCATCTTTTGGAGGTATGTGATCTGTCCGTGGTACGGCTGCAGCGACATTTCAGTCTAACGGCCCCCGCACAGGAATGGACCGGCGAATTTTGGAAGAAAACGACGCTGGACAAGATCGGCCTTGTGTATCATATTGGCCACGGGGGTCGTCGCTGTCGGACTCCAACGGTGGGGCTGCACAGGATGGTCGTTATCGACACGACGGGAATACATACAGTTTCCTTTCAATACTGCGGCTGTTCGCGCAATCGTGGGATGACCAACCTCCAGCTACTTTTGCGCAACGGCTGGTATCCCGCGTCGCTCACCGACCCGTCAACATGCGCCACCTTCCGCGTGCTGGACCACTTCCGCCTATTGAACGTCGTGGCCAATGTCAACGCCCACGACTTCATCCTCACCTTGGAACGACAGACTGACGCCCTCGGTACCACAGGGCTGCGGTGGATGCCGGTAGGTTCCATGTACCTCGTTTTACACCGTCGTGAAGCTCACAGATCCATCCAGGATCGTTACCGAGCGTTTTCACGGATAGCAAGGCAGTGGGTGTTCATCCAACGGGTGCGCAGGGCGGGGCGAGCTCACGACGCTGCAATGCTGGACGCCACCACACTGGGGGAGCTGATGGTGATCTGTTGGCGTGCCCATACGACGGGCGAAACCTACCGCCGGATTGGCGCGATGTAGATGTGAAATACCGGTACATGTCCTCTGATTTCTCAGAGTGGGTGCACTGACACGTTTTCAGTTTTCTCTATATGCTGATTCTCGCCCTCGACACCAATTTCAAGCTCAAAAATCGCATACGGGCCAACGAACGCCATGATCCGTCCCTGGGTCCGGGGTGGGGGGCGTTTGTGGAGCCTACGGCCTACAAGGAACACCTGCGCAACTACGTCGGCGAGACTGATGTGAGTACCCCGCTCTGCTCTGGAATTACGGGCGAACCTGATCACCGACCGTTTCAGATCAGTACTTGCATCGCCTTCGCGGCGTTACTTCAGAAGGACACATGTCTGACTACTGGCTTGCGTACCTCAGGCGTCGGAGGGTGTGTTTGCGCTCGCCACGAGTGCGTGAGACCGAATGGTCTGGGAGATTTACAGAAGGGCGAGAGGTAACGTCTTACATTTCAGTGGATAGACAATGTACTGAAGCTCCGGTGTCGTCCAGATACGCCAATATGGACTACATCGTCATGTCGTGCCTCGCCGGCTTTGCGCTGATGATGCTAACGATCTCCTACGACATCGCCTGCCAATGGAAGAAAAACCTCAGCACCCGAAATAAACTACTGCCGGAGGCAATTCAGCTGGATCTAGACAACGTCGAGGTTCAGTGCGGGTTGCCCGTGTGGCACGCCTCGTCGCACGAGCTGGAGTGCAACAACGAGAATAGCTTGAGCTTCTTGGCAGGTGTGGGCAAGAGCGACGGCGAAGGAGTCGAGAGGACTTGGGCTGATCTTAACCCCGCCGCGTTCCACACGAAGGAGATGGGGATAGGCAACCGGGCGGATACTCTGGAAGACAAAATCGACTCCCACAACTTCTTGAAGAACCTCGCCCAAGGTTTGTAATTCTTTAGGCGGAAATCTTTTGTTTTTCTGATCGTTTTCCCTTTGCCGCAGGTGATGCGCTCCCTCGCAAATTACTCGTTGCCCTCGCCGAGCGTACGCGTCAGGTCGACGCCTTCAAGGAGGTCAACAGGACCGTTCCCAAGGAGCTACAAACACTTTGGCAGGCGCAGATCGACACGTTTGTGGCGGACCATCGCGAGACTAACCCATACGCCCTCCCCAAGTCCGGTATGTGCCTCATCTTCATCACACGCACTACGGTCGCTGAGAGGTTCTTCCGCAGGTGCACCCACTGAGAGCGAGCTGCAACTGTCACTCAAACGCGAGGAGGAGGAGGAGATTCGCCAGGGTCGTGCGCGCCTACATGCGACCAGCGCCACGGCATTTCTCAGTGCTGGGATACAGCTCGAGGACGCACAGTACGTCGTCGTCGCTCGCGTGGAGGTTGCCGCTAACTAACAAATTCACAGGCGCCGCATCCGCGCAGAGGTGGCTGGACGCGCGTTGGTGACCGCCGACCGCGCAAGCAAGCTCCACGATCGCCGGGTCGCATTCAAGGTCAAGCTTGCCAAGTTCCGCAAACTGCAAGAGGTCTTCACCCCGGGGGCAATTCGGACCCTCCGCGTCGACCATGCCGCCGACCTCTCAGAGACGCCCGAGGTCAACGCAGAATCAATCAAATTATACATGCCCTCCGACCTATCGTCCGTCGAGTGAGAGGTCGGCTGCCTGGGCGGTGTCGTCGCTCTCGAGATCCGACTACGCGAAAACCAATGCCACAACGCCCTCGTGCAGCTGCGCGCTCACCTCCACACCAAACACCACTTGATAGGCTTCCGCAACACACAGATCACGGGCCAGGTGAAGGCGACGAAGGCCCGCACCCTGATTGCTCAGGTCGGCGAGCGTGCGCAAGCATGCAGCGACAAGTACACCCAGGCCTGCGGCGCCCTCACTCGGCTTGCTGGCGCGGATTTCGCTCCCCACTTCAAGGTCTTGAAGGCGGCGGACATCGCGCTGGATGGCGAGGAGGAAACGTCTGAGACGGCGGCGAGGAAGAGGCTGGCGATGGCGGGGGCTGGGAAGGGGGCGCGACTTCCGCGGCATGTGGCTGGCACATCGAAGAAGGTGCTATCGTGGATTTGGACCGCGGCAGGGGCGTTGGATGACGACGAAAAGGCGCTACATGAATGTATGTCGCTGCCCAACTTACCTCCTCCCCCAACTAACCGTTTTTTTTACAGCTTTGCGTGTCGAGTGGTGCCGTGCGAAGGCCCGCAAGCGTAGATGGGAAGAGGAGGTGCTGATCCTACGGGAGGAGATGCGGCGAGTGCTCCGATACCTCGAATGGCAAGCAGCGTGGTGGATTGCGCGGGCTGCGCCTCGGTCGACGGTGGCGGCACCGCTGCAAGCGGGGTTGGAGGCGTATGCGCGGCGGCAGGCACATACTTACACGGAGTTGCGTCTGTTTTTTCGAGTCGGAATGGAGTCGGTCGGTCGGGGAGATTGCTACATCGATTGTCGCAGAGCCGCTGGAGGAGGGAGCGGACTTAGTCGCGCTCTTTACGTAGTTGAGTGTCCTTTACTTTGCGAAATGCAGTACCTGGTCTTTTTTT